>JAQZCJ010000191.1:0-26550 GCA_028858755.1 Ara ararauna
TATGCCTCTAAACAGCCTTGTGCAAGAACTCAAACTCTTTTTGCTTGTGCTTGCCCATCACCCCCATCATCATGCTGGCATGATGAAAAGCCTCAAGCAGGACATGTTACCTTCAGTTTGGTATGATGCTGGCTGTGGCTACCAGGTTTGCCCTGGTTTGAAAGTGGGCTTGGAATGTGGTCAGTATGAGCTTGCATCTGCTTGAAATTGAGCTGAAAACACTCCCCCGCCAGCCCTAAAGTTCTTCTGCAAATGCTTGCATGCAGTCTTGCTGGTAAGGATCCTGGTGAAGGCAATTGCCAAGGGAAAAGGTAGAGGACAAGCCTGCCACAACGTGCAGCACTGAGAAATTGCATCTTGTGCTGCTTGCAGGCTGGCAAGCAGAGCAGCTCCAAATCAGGAGGGCAGAAAGAAGCTTAGCACAGAAATCACTTTGGCACAACTCCTAGTCCTATTAGAATTCACACTGCTGTATCTCATCTTTTTTCCTTGGGAAAACCACTGCTAGCAGCAACAGGTAGTTCAGGTTATAGGCACACTGCAGTCTGGGTTTCCTTGCTGCAATTATTACCTCTAGTGTCAGCTGCCACGTAATTCCAGTCATGCTGTTAGGCTATGCTGAAATCCCCCATTAAGATCTTTAAAGACCCAAACATTTTCTTTATCCCATTCTCCTACAAAGTTAAAAAAGCAGCAAAGAAAATCAAATATGCTACTGCTCTTTCATAATAGCTTCAGCTTTAGCATTTCCTGAAAATTTGTTCTCATAATTTAAGAGGCAATATTTTAAAAGGGTAGAAAAGGAGACGATGGATAGAAAAAAGCTTGCAAGAGAGAATAACAATATTACAAGTAGTAAGTAGATCAGGTATACAAAGAATTGATGTTACCAGAAACATTGATTGCTTGTTCTGTTATAGAGATAGAATTATAGAAGTAACAGATAAAATAGCAAATGGGACATAGTTCAGAAAGGATTTAATATCACTGACAAAAGGCTACTGTGTACAATAGGCCTATGAGTCTACTTACTGGGAATTACCATTCTTTCCAATTTATTCTAAAGTAGAATCACTTCTGAGGTTTCATGGCCAATAGTCCCCATTAAAACAAACAAACAAACCAAACAAAAAAAACCAAACAAAACACACACGCACAAAATAAATAAAACACAGCAACCAAAACCAAAACCAAAAAAGACTGAGTCCTACAGTAGCAAATACTGTCCTGGCACCATAAACAGTGAATATACCAAGGAAGGCATGTGTATGGACCTAAATATGATAAAATCTACCTAAAAGAAATCCAATTAAAAAAAAAAAAAAAACAAAAGGAGAGCATTCACTTGTTAAAGTAACTGTATCTAATCCTCCAGCTATGACATTAAATTGTACCTGTGGGCAGCAGATACCTGATTAGCTGCTTCTGTTTTACTGCTGTTGTTTCATACTAAGAAAGAACAAAATAACTCACAATTTTCATTATAAGTAATAGCTTCCCAGTCCCAGTGTAAGGTCCTGACTAATCATCAACTTTTTGTTTCCTCCAATTTCTCCTGTTCACGTGTGTAATTAATAAACATAATGTTGATGCATTTAGTTGCTATAGAAATGATTATTTCTTTAGCTTCTCCTGAGGATTCTGAGAAAATCTGCAATAAGTTTGACTCAACTTTGTCACCTCTTTATTGTCTTGAATGAAACAAATTATGACTCCCAGGAGGAATGTTTGAATTTCTGTTTATGAGCAAAGTTCTGTAAATCTACATTGTAATTTCTCCCCATAGACGGTTACCAAATATAGTCTCAAGACCTTATAAAATACATCACCCCGAGCAATGTTTTTAAGCTTTCCTTTCATTAAATGGAAGCAATCAGTGTTGGTGATTTCAATGTGATTTGCTCAAATTTCTTGCTAATTTGAAAGTAATGAAAAATGCAGGCAGTCAGTTGATAGAATAAATAAGGTAAGAATAAATGATATGGTAAAGTCAGGGTTGGACAGAACTTATCTTCCAATGGAAGAAATGCAGACTACAAGAATCCCAATACTAACGAAAACATTTCATTCCTGTAACACCTCTCAATGCTGTTAATTTTAGAAACATATTGTCTACACCATCATTTGAGCAATGAAAAGTTTTCCAAGCAGTTCCTGGTCTTCTAAAAGTACAGGTGGTACAAAGTGCACAAACATAATGCAATATGACAGAGATGTAGACAGAAGAACTGACGGCTGTGAGAGTGACAGAGAAAGGCAGTTTAATGTATAAATGTACAAACTATCAGCATGGACAGGAACACAGACATATCTCATTCCAAACAAGTGTCCCAAACAGTAGGTTAGAGAACCTAGCTCATGCCCAAAAAATATTTAGACGTACTGATATAGCTTTAATTAGAGAGAATGAGAGCACCTCCCAGACCACCCTAATGCTCACAGTGCTTAAACAAGTGCACTCTCATGAGGTGTTTATTAGAGTACCAAAATACTGAACTACTGAGAAACATGGAAGAGATGTTGTCTCCTTTCATTGTGTCCATGATCTGAAAGTTTCATATCTAGTCAAAAATAAGTATTGGGGTATACACCTGCAGAATCACAACCCGTTATATTATGGACTTGCAAATGTATTTAAGAGTGATCAAGTTCCTTAAAGTAAAAGAACTGATGGATAATGTCCTGATGGACAGTATTAATACATGTTAATAAAAAGAAGTCATAACAACAGAAAGGAAAAGGCCATCCTTACAAAAGCTTTATCCTTCTCTTATTCCTGTCTTTTCTCTAAAATGAAATTCTGACAAAGGAGATGATTTGGTATTGCTCTTAATGAGCTCTCAAATATGCCATTATTAGGAAATGTAATGAAGTTCCTCCCCTATGTCCAATTCACTTTCATTTGTTTATTTTGGGAATGTAGAAAGGGCTGAAATTTTTACCCTGTGAACTTTATGAAATAATGGATTATTTCCTCTAATTGTTTTCTTTTCTTTTTGTTTTTTTTTTTTTGTTTTTTGTTTTGTTTTGTTTACAAAGGGAGAAAGACTTAGTAGACCTTCTGTAAAGGCCCAGGGATGTTTTTATGTCTATTGCTATTCATAATTGGATATCTCCATGTAATTTAAAACTATTAATGAATAAAATATAAGAATACTCTCTCCACACAAGTAAACAACACATTTTTATGAGATGGTGGGGGTGTTCCATCTCTTCAGAGAATGGTTGATATTTTCTGATGAAAATCTCCATTGTTTCTTCAGGGTATTTCATAACAAAGTGAGGGAAAAGGAAAGGTAGTAGAAGAGTACAAGGCGTAATCGATTTTATATATGTACAGTCAATATTTTTAAAGACTGAGTGATACTCCCACAATAGAAAATTCTAGAGCTTTTGCTTCTGTAAAAATATTCTTTTACTAATGGTATGATCTGCTACTATGGATATTCCCATTTGTTTTTCAGATGCTTTCATAACTGTCTTGCATATGTCTTTACATCATTGCAAAAAAGAAGTAAATTCTGTGCACTGATTTCAATTACACAATGGCACTAAGAAACTTCCTAAGATTATCTCTGTCAACAGCAGAAAAAAAACATGAAATAAGAGTGGTGTTCATATTTTGTAATGGCCAACTAGGATGTTTATGTCAGCTACATATATAGAATCATAGAATAGTTAGGGTTGGAAAGGACCTTAAGATCATCTAGTTCCAACCCCCCTGCCAGGGGCAGGGACACCTCCCACTAAACCATGCCACCCAAGGCTATGTCCAATCCAGCCTTGAACACCACCAGCAATGGAGCATGACAAAAAACTACTGATTTCAGCAAAATGGCACAACTTTGAGTCTCTATGTGCTTTTAAGAAGCATGCAGAGTGCTTTCCACCTTTGCTTTGGAGAGATTGTTCACTCTTTCAGATCTATCTAATTTTTCCATTTTCTATTCTTAAAACATTAATTTATTACATATTAATACAATAATTACAAATACAAAATGAGTATAGCAGAACTAGTAGTGAGCAGAAACTATTGTATAGCCTCACAACTTCACTGATCTGCAGCTGGGAACATGAAGAATATAAAATTGAACACAGACAATGCCTGTATTCCTTCGATCACAAGTTAGATATATGGCTTATTTCCTCATATATCCAAAATAGTTTAAAACTATTCTATACTTAACTCCTGTGCTTCACTGCAGGTGTAATTATGCTGTCAGGAGAAGACATAATGAAATTTTGCCCATGCCCTCCTGCAGTGTTTCCTCTACAGAAGAAAAATATTTTTTGAAAATAAATGGTTTTCGGAAGTTCAAGAAAGTGTGTGTTGACTTGTCTGTGATGCCAGAGTTGTTCAAATCAACTGGTGAACATCTGGGAATGAGATCCCACATCTACTATGGGTTATTTGCTGTTGAACAACACCAACAAAAGTATTCCTTGAAGATATTCGAGTGGGTCTTGAAAGAAAAGGTGTAAATCACTAAATCTTTTAAGGATTCAGAGATAAATGCATTAAATCTATAAGGTGACAGTTTTAGGACACAACTGCCTTCCCAGAATTTTGCTCTCCCTGCTTACCTGGGGCTGTAGATAACTCCAGGAATCAGCTTCAAGGTTCAGGATTACTATGCCAAAGCTGTTCTGCGCAACCCACACATTTTAAACGCAAAGAAAAGAAAGTTGTACAGGAAAAGCTCTCAGAACAGTGGGGAGGAGAAAGTCTGATCATTAAAAGTGAAGGCTTCAAATTCCTATACAAACAAGGGGAATTAGAGGTATTATTTAAATTAGGACATGACATAACCTATTTAAATCTGAGTAGAAAAGAACTGCCACGATGATTATTCATTAAAATAAATCATTATTTTATCCAGTAAAGCAAATTATATGAATCCAAACCTGATCCTTATGCAATACAAGGTGGACATAGTATTACTGAAATACTACCAAGGAATTTTGTCTTTTACTAACAAGAATATACAGTTGTGACACTTCTCTCTTCCTAAAGTGTTTTCTAAGGAAACATTCTTTTTTTAATATTATAACAATGGGACATACCCCATTTCACATGTTTGCATAATCTAGAGGAACAAATAATGCAGAACCAAGCCAGTAATTAACTGAAGAAAAAAGAAAAATCAAACAAAAGTCATAAAGATTCCATCATGATACCAAATGAAAGCGTTTGGGGTCAGGACTCTCCCAGTATGGGAGCTTAAGTCATTGATCTGTTTTACTCTGTGGGGTACTTTGGTGTTTTCTCTGGTTGGACTTAATGAGGAAGTCGAACTGTGTGGTCAAGTGCAAGATAAGATCAACTCATTATCAGAAACCTGATATATTTTTTTTTCTTTTGACTGTCAACTAGATGAATTTTTACTTTGCAATGTGGAGTAATGGATAAAATTAAAATAGATATTTCTCCTTTTCTTTTTTTTAGTTAGCTTATTCATTTTTCCAAATGAATAAGACCAAGAAATTGGTCAAGGTACATTTTAACTGTATGTTGAGCAAAAACCAAGAATCCAATATACCACTAGTCATGGATATTAGAAGTCCTGACACAAATCGCATAGAATGTAAGATGCTAACTGGAGAGAAATGTTATCCTCACTGCACTCTTGAGGTGAAGCTGAATTTCCTATTCTTTTGTTTTCTCTCCTCCATGTTCCTCCTTCTGTATCTTTCTTCCTCTCTTCCTTCTCTTCATTATCTTTTCCTTTTATGGAATCCTTTCTTAAAATAAAACCTCTCTCTAATTTTTTATTCAGTAATGAAAAAACCTTTGCATCCAAACTTCTTGCTTTTCTCTTTATAAGATATATGTCAGTTTACGTGAGCTGTATTTTTAATATTACTCTAAATATGTTAATTACTATATAGACTAAAATATTGAATGCAATTGTTTGAAGAAAAAATATATTTAAAAAGAAAATATAAAAAATATAGAAAAGCACTGATTAATTTGATTATGAGAATTCCTTGGTGGTTACCCGCAAAGATTTTCAAGGCAGAAAGAACCTTCAGTTTTATGTGGTTTTAAAATACTTCCTGAATACCCTCTTCCAAAGAATCTTAGCATGTATTTGGTGTCATGCAGATATAAAAATTACTTAAACAATGACACCTTCAGAAAATTAAATCTTGTGTATGTGGTACATAAGAACATTCAGCAAAAAATCTTTACATTTAATATAGAATCATAGAATAGTTAGGGTTGGAAAGGACCTTAAGATCATCTAGTTCCAACCCCCCTGCCAGGGGCAGGGACACCTCACACTAAACCATGCCACCCAAGGCTATGTCCAATCCAGCCTTGAACACCACCAGCGATGGAGCATTCACAACTTCCCTGGGCAACCCATTCCAGTGCCTCACCACCCTGACAGTAAAGAATTTCTTCTTCATATCCAATCTAAACTTCCCCCGTTTAAGTTTGTACCAGTTACCCCTTGTCCTCTCACTACAGTCCCTCATGAAGAGTCCCTCCCCAGCATCCCTATAAGCCCCCTTCAGATACTGGAAGGGTGCTATGAGGTCTCCACGCAGCCTTCTCTTCTCCAGGCTGAACAGCACCAACTTTCTCAGACTGTAGTTTTATTTTCACATTTAGACTTCACCATTGATCAATAGAGAAGGTAAATTATCTTCAGATCCCTTTTCATGTTTCCTGCAATATTTCTTTGTATAACTGTCTGTATTTCTCAGGAATTATTCAGGTTTATATATGTACAACATTAAGCTTAATTTTCTCATGAGAATGATCTCATGAGAATGATCTCATGAGAGCAGGCCTAAAGGAGATATTATTACTTCATTCTTTGAAGTGATTTATAATCTGAGGAGACAGAGCTTCATTACTCCTGTCTCACAGATACATACGTGCACACACTGACATACACATCAGTATTTGTTAATTTAAACTTCTTAACAGAATTTGAACTGAGCCTAAGCTCTAAGTCCAGCCTGCCAGATTTCAGAAAAAGGATGAGCTACAGAAGTACCTGGTGTTTCAGCACTAGTACAAAGGTGACATTTTAAGTCTTGCAGAAAGATGTTCCATCTGCCTAATTCAAGTACTTAAACTTCAGTGAACTACATTTTTTTCATGAATGCTTGAAAGGCATCTAATGATGTATCTATTAATATTTAAGGGACTGAGAGAACTTTCTTTGCTGAAGTGCCTTACTAGACACCTACAATTTGAGTTTGAAGTGGATACCTATGTTGTATCGGTTTGCTTTTCAAGTTGAGGTGAATGAAAATCAGTAAACAATTATGCAGCAAGATATGTAATGCATCCATCTAAGCAGTTGGTTGTTTACATGAAAAAATGTTTGAATGAAGAATATTATAATTAATCTACTTCATCTTGTGGGAAAAATCAAGAGATCCAACTGTTGACTTTTTTTGAAGGATGTTGCTGGGGTTTTTTTCCTCAAGACTGCAGAATAAAAAGTGCTTATGAACAAGGACATATTGTTAATGCAGATATTTAGACAGTGCTGAGAATGAAAAGCTTCTAGAGCTGTTCCTCTGATAGCCTGTCATTCTGCCACCTGAGAATGACAGTCTGATGGTATGCAGCAGGAGGCAAGGAAATTTCACTTTGAAAACACCAGCAGCCCTTGTATATCTGTTAATTAAAGCAATCTGCCAGCGTTCCTCTTAAGCATGCAATGAATCAATGCAAAGCTAACGTGACATGTTTTCACTGCTGCTGTAACAGAATTGAAAGCAACACATTTATTTATCAGGTGGCACCAATCTACACTTTCTCACCTGTTGAGGGGGTTTGATTGTCACACTATCACTGTCTGGTCTAGGTATGACATACTGAAGATTTTCAATCTGTTTCTCTGAAGTTACAAAACAGCATGTGAACCACATGTTTCCCCTGGAACATTTAATCACTATTAGTGTGTTGGATTTGGTGAACAATATTTTTGCTCTATATTGTGACAGAACTGGAAAGCAACAGTTGCTGGCAATAGATCTGGAAAAAAAAAAATTCCTTTACTTTAAAAAGCTTCAGTCACAAAGAAAGATTCGCACAAATTTTTATTTTAGCTTTAAAGTAGGGCTTGTGTTTCTGAAATTTCTTTTATTCTCAACAAGAAGAGCTAGTATAAAAAAGTACTATCTTTTTTTGACTAATGACAAGGGCCTAACTTCAGGGACCTACATTAGGTGCCTTTTACTCTTATTGTTAATCCTTAGCTCTGAACCAAGAAAAATTCAAGTTCAACTGCAAAGCATTGAACTAAGGAGAAAATTACTGGAAAATATTAATATAGAATACAGCATAGAAATGAAAAGCAATGTTATATAAAGCTTACATACATATATAAATAAATAGATATAGATAACAAGATTTTAATAAGCTGAACAGAATGACTGAATATGGGCGTTCTAAGATAATGAGAAATAAAATGTTAAGGCCCTCAGTGTACCAACCAGTTCTGCAATCTCTTCCTTCACCCAAGGATTTGGCTGCCAAGGCCAGCCCTGGAATGGGATGGCTGTACAACCTTGGATAAGCCTTTTGTTAAAGGGAATAATGCTGTGGGAAAAAGCTATAAGAAATCTCATGGAGTACCAGCCCATTGGATAAGGCCCTTGTTCTTGCCTAAGCTGTACTGTCCCATGCTCAATACTTTGCTGATTTGTACTTTGCTTTGCTGAGGCTGGAGCTCAAACCTCAACTGGATTTGTCTAGCATTCACTAGGGCTTCATTCGACCCTGGTTACCAAACCTGCCCTACTTCTCTTATGTTGGTGCAGTGGGACTATCCATGGTTGATGTGGGGACTGCCTGCCTTGCTGTCACCCTGGGTTTCTAGCTCTCCTCCTTTTTCAGGGCAACATTTTCTTGCTACTATCTGGCATGCTAGAACATTGCCAGCCTGCTATATATGATGCTCACACAGGTACCAAACTCTGTAGGTAGGAGGAAAGAAGTTCCACCAACAGGTGGAGGGCAGCTCATGTAGATGAAACCAGTGTCAGCGGAGTGCTGTCATGGGGCAAAATTGCTCAACTAACTTGTATTATTCTGCAAATACTAATGCAGAAAAGCATTAATACAGATAGACAAGCAGCTGTATCTGATTTCATTACCTAAGTTGCAGGAAGACAAGATCTAACTTCAGTGTCATTTTTACCCTCAGGATAGTCTAATGGCAAAGGGGAAAATAAATATTGCTTCTGCAGTTCCTTACCTGTAACCATTTTACATTGTTATTCTTTTGACCTCTCTTTCTGACCTAATAAGGATAAAATCTTTCAGTTATACAGTGTAGCCTACGAAGTATTTAATTGACATTTTCTATAAGGCATTCCAATATTCACTGAAAACTCTAGGAAAGAAATATGAGCCACTCAACCCTTGTTTGTACATACCATTTGCCTGAAGTTGAAGATCTAAGAGGACACTGTTCTGTGGTTGTACAGCACCTGGCATCTCTTGATCAAAAGCAGTTGATCAAGTCAATTACTGAGGCTCCTAGATGACACTTAGGCCAATGCTGATAGAGAGAAACAGGCTCCACCAAACTAACAGCACCTTGTGAACACACGAGGAGAGGATGATGGTATTAGTCTGCCTCTGTGCAAAAACTTTTTACTATTGATTTTCAGAGTCTGCTGAAGAAAAAAGTGTCTAGCTAGGAATTTCACATTTCATTCCTATGCCTCTTACAGAAAAATAAGTAAATAAATAAAAAAGTGCAGATAGCATGCTGCTCTAGTTCTACAGTTTAAAATTGATTGTTTTTCTTTAATGTCTTGTCTGATATCTGTGCCAATTGCAAAGCATAAATCTGAAGCAGCATGTTTTTAAACTAGTTAGCATGTCTGGTGTGCTCTAAAACAATCACCCCTGACTTTGAACAGCTCAGCTCAGCTCAGTCAGTGGGTCTTAGGTTGCTGTTTTAAAGGAATGCAGATGGTGACTTTTCCTTGAAATTAAGTGATATAAAAATTCATGTGAATAATTCTTCTTCAAGATGTAGCCAGAAATCTTTAGAAAAATAGTACGCATAAAGAGTGAAACTAATCTTAAAAGAGTCTACCTTTTATAAACTTCAAATGTAATTTCCTTTCTATTGTTAACTGAAGTGCCAGCACGCTTTGGTTATTCTTACGTCTAGAATAAATACTCGGCAATTATCATAGATTATTGTGTGTATGGTAAAGGATATCACTGCTTTGCACAAAAATATAATGTGGCTTTTACTCCATGTGGATTTATACAAATAGCATGAATGCTAATAGTACAAAAGACAAGAAAAGGAAGTCAGTTCCCAGTACATCTTGGCAAAACAACCTTATACAGTGAAATCTTGGAAGTTTGTAGACAATGAATCACAACTAGTATTTTCCATGTGATACAGAGGGATAAATGAGAAAATTATCCTCACAAGAATGAAATCTTACAATAAAAATATGAAAATTCCCATGTAAAAGTTTCAATATAAAACAAGAGATGGATAATTCAAAATTAAAGATGAAAATTAACTGACCTTTTGGAGCTGGTCATTGCAACATTACAAGATGACCATAATTATCATAGTGGATAATGAAATTAATCTTTGGGATACAGCACAGGTAGCACGTTTTTAGTTCTCTATGTTCTTCAATTTTTGGCTGCCTAATTGTGGAGATTAACCTTATTAATTCTAAGGGAAATCTGAGTGATCTACTTTACAACGAATGTTTTTTAAAAGGATATATCTTTATACTAAGTCCATGTTTCAGATGGGAAACCTGATGCAAAGTTGGACAAGCTACCTGAGCAGTCACACTAAGCAAGGCAAAACAGGAGCACACCAATTATGAAGTCCTAGGCTTACAATGTAGTTGTTAGATTGTCTTCTTAATTTGAGCAATCACTACAACGCACTATTGAATCTTAAATCAAAGAAAAAAGTAGATTTCAGTAATTACTTAATCCATTGCAAAATATTCTAGATTAATTTCAAAAGTTTATTTCTGGTGTTCTGGGAAATACAGTTGCAAATAAGCCTTGGAGAAAGTTTGTTATCACGTATTTTTTAGAAAACTAGATTACATCCTGCCTGGCCTTTCTGTAAGACAACAGTTATTCAGACTATATTTTACATGTAACTTTATTCAATTACTAAATATAATCTGTAAAAATAATATAAACATATGTATAAATAATTAATAATAAATATGTCAGTACATATATGATTATTTACATGATGACTCTAAATTTGTAACTTTTATTTAGAATCTCAAGCGTAGTTAAATATTTAATTTCCACTAGTGAAGAGAGAGTGTTAGATAACAGAATATTAGATTTAACATGAGACTAAGTAATTAATATCATTATATTACTAATATAAAAGTGATAGATAAGGGAAAAAAATAATCTTCTGAGTCCTAAATTCATATTTCAGAATTTTAGAATTAAAATTTCAGAGGTTTGTTTGTGAATAATTTTCTCTCTCCTAGAAGTTGGGAAAACATCTCTTTTTTACTTTTGCTCTTTCTGTTTGCCAGCATGTGCAGAATTACTTACTAGTCTTTCAAAAACTGAGATTAATTGCTGTTGTGGGTGATCTTCATCCACCAAAGCTAGTGAGGGAAAAATATCTTGACTCTTTTGGATTTCTGTAGAGTCCAGAACATTAATCTGTTAATATTTCTTGCCTCAAAAGCCTTGTCTTAAAGAAATTGGGCTTCCTCTTTGATGGCTGATTGTTTAGAAAAAATACCCAAACATTAAAGGAAGTGCTATAAAAAATGGCAGTATCTAATAATTATATATTTAAGTTTTAGCAGATATCCAAGACTCAATATCTGAGTCTGATACAGTACATTCTAAAATTAATTTCTGATAGAGTTGAGATTAGTATCTTCAAATATTTTCTCTTTTTAATTATAAAAGGCTCAATAAAAAGCAGAAAATTACATTCTAGCTTTTAGATGCTTAGAGATGAGATTAATCACACCCATGTGTTGTCATTAAGATACAGTGATGTTTGTAGAAACAAATATTATCAGTTTAATACAGAAAATCTGTACAGTAGAAAAATCATTGGTCATTATAACTCCAGTAAAATACGGTCATATATTAAATATGAAGGAAGTCCAAGCACCTTGAGTTATTAGTATTCACAAGTCAAAGAGGCTAGCATATCTAACTCTGAATAACAGCCTTCTGTCTTTCCTCCATGTGGCCAGAGTTAGTGACCAATCTCATAAATGACACCTTTTTTCACTGAGTATGATATTTTGCTGACATATATTCTTTTCTCACAGTACTATTTCCAGTGTTAAAATGGAAATAGAAGGTGTATTGTTCTAACCTTATACTTAGATAAGTGACTGACAATGACTTAATAGCTCCTGCTCCATTTCAGGAGCTTAACATGTCATTCCCTCCCTTCCTTCTGGTCTTCCTACAGTTATTTTCAGGTGACTATTGTTACAAAAATGTAGTCTGTCTTTCTTTCTTTCTTTTTCTTCTTTCTTTCTTCTTTCTTTCTTTCTTTCTTTCTTTCTTCTTTCTTTCTTCTTTCTTTTCTTTCTTTCTTCTTTCTTTCTTCTTCTTTCTTCCTTCCTTCCTTCCTTCCTTCCTTCCTTCCTTCCTTCTTCCTTCCTTCCTTCCTTCCTTCCTTCCTTCCTTCCCTTCCTTCCTATTCCTTCCTTCCTTCCTTTCCTTCCTTCCTTCCTTCCTTCCTTCCTTCCTTCCTTCCTTCCTTCCTTCCTTCCTTCTTCCTTCCTTCTTCTTCTTTTTCTTTTTCTTTTTCTTTCTTTTTCTTTTTCTTTTTTCTTTTTTCTTTTTCTTTTTCTTTTTCTTTTTCTTTTTCTTTTTCTTTTTCTTTTTCTTTTTCTTCTTTCTTTTCTTTTTCTTTTTCTTTTCTTTTTCTTTCTATCCTTTAGGTATACAAAAGAAAGTGCTCTCCTGGAAACCTCTGCACCACCCCTTTCTTCTGTCATATTCCAAACTATGAAGGATTCAGCAAATTGAATCAACGTTTGTGCCATGTTGAAATCCTAACCATAACCACAAAAGGATCTGCTGAAAGAACTCAGGTTCAGGTCTGTTGGAACCAAAATTACTACATTCCCCATTACCATCCTGTGACTCAGGGCTTAAAAGCTGAAGTCAGCCTACTTGAGAGCTGCCTAATTGTAGAAGAATAGTATCAGGGATCAGCAAAACTCTGAAGATACAAATTCTTTCAAAAGTATGGACATTATCTTCTATTTTTTCACTGTGTATATGGATACAGTTTTATCTGAAGACGCTATCTTCATACACATACTATACCAGAACACTTGGAAACTCATTAAAATGATTCATGCAAATAAGTAACTGAATATGAGATTACACCCTTTTGTCTCTAATTTAGTCCCTTGGGGAATCGTTTGCTTCTCTTTTTGCTCATTATACCTGCTGTTTGGTTGCAATATTGCTGTAGTAAGCATGTTCTGCTCATCTCGTTTACTTTTTTTATCTTTTGGAAGGAACATTCTTTTTACTAACTCAAATAATGAAGATTAAAAAAGAAGTTATTCCTTGATATGTGTCCACCTTCTGCAGACATCAATACCAGCAGCAGCACTTCATTTTTTGTTGTCCTAATGAGTTTAAATCAAACTTGTGCCTGATCCAAGCACTTAACTATATGGTGGAAGATAAATGTTATGCTTCTGTAAATTATTTCAGTAGAAAATTTCTGCCTTTTTGAAAAAGTTTAAAATACGAAAAAAAGTAAGAATAAAAAAACATTTTCAAGGCAGGAACTCTATCAGCACTTACCTAAAATTTTTGTGGCAACTTACAAAATCAGCTCTTGGAGAATGAAAAGCAGAAGCCAAAAAATGGTATAGTTGTTCTGTGAGCTTAAAAAAATTTGTGGATATAACTTCCATAGAAAAATGTTATCAAAATATGCAGCTCAGATTTTAATACAAAGGCACATATTAAAAATAATAACAAATGAGATATGTAATGCATCATATTAGTATTCAAATAGTATCAGAAGTATTGAGTAGAACATTTTCAGAACAGAGTGACTTACTGGTATAATACAACTTTAATTACCCTTTTTTGTATCAACTCTTGCCTTTATATTCACTAACATTTCCTTTACTATTATCACTCTAAATAATGTTTATTTTTATAGTAGCACATAACAGAAGAGAAAGATCCCAGAATACTAATCACCTACAGAGGCAAAGTGATTAAATGATATGTTTTACTTTCTAGTCTATATTTGAGAAAAAAAATATTGAAGAAGGCTGTAAGATGCTTTTTATTTTTATCACAGTGAAATGCCATGCAAAGCTCTACTGCTGTATAAGTACAGCTTCATGATTAAGAGCATTATGCCTGCATAAAGCCCTAGCACGACAAGACATGAAGCAAGCGGTTTATTATTAATATACTGAGAGAAGGGTGTTTTCATGCTTATATCTTCAGTTCCATAGCTGTCAGATGGGTAATTTCACCAGCAAAATGTTCAAGGTCATTTTCTTTTTGCTCTTCCTTTTTACTTCAATTAGAAATGTTCTCTTTATTGGGTTCTTTCAATGATGCTCTTAGTCAGGGCAATTGACCTCATTACATACTTGCTGAATCAGGTTACAGGGTAAATGGCATCATGCAGGACAAAAGTTAACAATTGCAGTATCCCATCAAAGAGTTGATATTTGCATTTAAAGTAATTTAAAACACAAATCTGAATTATTAACTAAGTCAGCAGAATTAAATTCAGTCTGAATTTCCTCTTTAATTACCTGGATAAATGCATTTGCGTCTTTTCAAGATATGAGCTTTCATTTACAAATCAAAGAGTTTTTCTTAGTCCTCAGGCAACCCAGCCTTTTGAAGTCTACAGCCTTAAAATTGAGAGTAACATTTACTTTTAACAATATGTTGTCAATACTACAGAAAACACTGGATGCTGGAGAAGTCCTTATGGCTATGAGACACAGACTTAAACTCAGTCTTAAAGCCTACACAAATGCTGTTTTATCACATTTTGACTAAGAATTTATGATGATTATTCAGAATTCTTATTTTGCAGAATCCAAGGAAAACCAGAAGTAAAAGGACCATGGAAAATTTATTGAAAAGTGTTCAATGAATTAAAGTAGACCCATCTTGCTACTTTTTGGGGGGTAAAAGCTAGTACAAACACTGCACAATGTGAACCATTCTGTTAAGCTATTACTATCACTATATTGCAACTCTCAACTCATATAGCTCAGTTGGTAATTAAAACCTCTGAGTATGTACAAAATCACAATTTTACCCTCTGTTATTCTGAACGTATTTTTATGTATAACTTATCAACATAAAATACTGCACCAGTAGAGTTTGAGGATGTGAATTTAAACAAGAACTGTGAACACTTTGCTTAGAAACAAGTTATGACAAATTAAAGGTTGCCAACTTATTGTGAGCCAATTATCCTACACATTAGAAAAGGACATGGATGTTGGAGAGGGACTCTTCATCAGGGATTGTAGTGATAGGACAAGGGGGAATTGGTTCAAACTTATACTGAGAAAGTTCAGTTTGGATATAAGGAAGTTCTTTACTGTGAAGATGGTGAGGCACTGGAATAGGTTGTCCAAAGAAGAGGTAAATGCTCTGTACTTGGCAGTGTTCAGTGCCAGGTTGGACGGGGCCTTGGGTGACATGTTCTAGGGTGAGGTGTCCCTGACCATGGCAGGGAAGTTGGAACTGGATGACCTTAAGGTCCTTTCTAACCCTAATCATTTTATGATTCTATGATTCTATGATTCTGTGATTCTATGTTGCGTGTACATTATGATGATTTTCACTTTTGAAATGAAGCCTCTCCTTCCCAAAATTGTGAACTGTGTGAAAATGCATAAATCTTGTTAATACAAATGATGGTGTCTATCAGTTAATTAGGGCTAGTTGCTGCTTGTTGTACATAATATGAAAAAGCTTAAATCACTTCTTTGATTATCACATAATTGGGATATCTCAAGGTAACCTATAACCTCATGCAGTGTCCTGGTGGAAACAAGAACCTTACATTTGTAGCTGGAGATAGTGGACGGATGCATACTCATGATTCACTCCAGTTATTGGCATAGGAATACAATGTTCGCGTCTGCAAGACTTATTCTTTCATTATCTTTTAAGAGAGTTTAATGAAATCTAACAAATAGCATTTCCTTGCGTAGTTCCTTGAACAGTAAATAAAGAGTGCTTCTGTATAAAAGGGTTTATGTAATTTATATAAGCTGGAAACTGAAGTTTCTGACTTTGATGAATATGCTATAAATGTTCCAGTCATTTAAAAAAAGCCGAAGAAAATAAACTACAGCTACTGATTTTTTTATTCTGTTTTTTATTCTTAAGAGGAATTTACACACTCTTCTACAAAGATTATAAAGAATATTATAAGGTATACATATCCCACCCTACCACCAGATGTTATTTCATGTTTATGTAGCCACAGATGAAGAGTAGTAACCTAGTCATCTACACTACTACTTTATGATACCAAAGAAAATAAACTACCACGTTTGACACTGACAGCAATTGTATTTTTCAGAACATGTCTTCATTTGCCAGGAAAAAATCCTGAAGAAGTGTAAACACTTCTGCTTGCATAGTATCTGGAAGACGAACTCTCTAGGCAACTATAATAAGACTGGGCTGTTATTTTCAAATTCTCTATTGATGTGTCATACATATTTGAACATGGTACTTCATCCTTATGTTTTTTACTTCTACCCATCATGAGCCTTTTTATAATGTGCCCTCTTTAGGGAAGGCATAGTCCCTTATGAAGTGTGCAAAAGAAGATTCTTGAGGACTATTAAGTAGAACTGGAATTGAACTGACAACTGGAATAGAAATAAATAGTAAGTGAAGGATCCTGGGGTGCATCTGTAGGAACATTACCAGCAGAGATAGACATGTGATCATCCCTTTCTACTTATTTCTTGTCAGTCCACACCTCAAGTACCTCATTCAGTTCTGGTCCTGACAATTTAAAGAAGATGTGAACTGAGTGGAGAGGGTCCAAGGGAGGGCCATAAAAATCATCAAAAGGCTGGAGAACCTGCTAAAGACTGAAGAAGTTATGTGTCCTCCCTGGAGAACAGAAAGCTCAAAAGGGGATCTCATCACAGTATTATGGTACTTAAGGCGCAGCTACAAAAACGGGTGGTGGATCTCCCCCTCTTCACGAGGAGCCACATGGCTAGGATGAGGGGAAATGGATACTATTTACACTGGGAAGGGTTTCATCTTGATGGAAGAAATAATTTTTTTGACAGCAAAAATAATCACTTGAACATGATATAGTGTTCATCAGTGGAGACTTTAAAGATGCAGTTGGACAGGGTACTAAATAATCACATCTTGGTTTCTTTTCCTACAGAAAGCTGGACTAGACAATCTTTTGAGGTGCCATTCACACTGGGCTGTTCTATTATTCTATGATTTTAAAAATCAAGAAGAACTTGTCTGCTTTTCCTGCTCTCCTTCCTCCATTTTTATTGGCCATAGTTGTCTTATATTTGATCATTCCTTATCTTCTTATCAGCGTGGAAGGCCTTTTGCAATGACTGCAAATAGCATCAACTACGTACTTAATTAAGTGGTCAGGGATAACATATGAACAATTCCTTTGCAAAATACAACTTATGGTATCCACAAGGGATAAAAGAAGTGCTTCAAGTTGTGCTGTTAATGTCATAAAAGCAATATTAATCTTCAGTTTTGTTTGCTGAGTTATTTCAATATCTACAAATACCATTAACATTTTTATTAAAAATATAAGTTATACCTCTTCCTCATAATATGAGCATTTAATTTGGATTTTACTTTTTTTTTGCAGTATACACTCTTAGAAAACTTCTTGCATGCTCATGTTTCTAGGCTCCAGGAAATTTCAGTTATGATAGAGCACACATAGTGGGACAAAATAAATAATCTGGGCTAGATAAAAACTTCTGGAGTGGATTCTGACCTTTTGTTGACTGTTGTGTATAGCATAGCATAGCATAGCATAGCATAGTATAGTATGTTCTTTCTTTAATGGAAAAGGCAGCTGACAAAGTGGATTAATTTATAATATTAACTAAAACTAAATCCCAGATTCATGTCACAAACCTGAGTTGCTACTGTCAGGAGTTTACAAGCTTCACTGTCTAATGAAACCAGTAGATACCTACAGAGGTCATTTCTGCCCATTACAATCTGATGGGCTGATGATACCTTACCTGCCAGAAAGAGCTATTGTTGGTCAGTGACCGGGTGTCATGGGTTCAGCAGCAGCAGTCATTTTTCTGCTTCTTGGTAGCTGGTGCAGAGGTGTGTTTTTGATTTTGGGCCTGGGAACGGCGCTGATAACACCAGTGTTTCGGTTACTACTTAGTGATGTTTTGGTCTGGCCAAGGACTTTCTGAGTTTCATGCTCCGCCAGGGAGGAGGGGAGCTGGGAGGAAGCAGAGACAGGACACCTGACCCAAACTGACCAAAGAGGTTATTCCATACCACAGCATGTCATGCCCAGGACGGAAAGCAGAGAGCATGAGACTCTTAATCTCAGGGTCGTGGGTTTGAGCCCAACGTTGGGTGCCAAAAAGAACTGTCATAGTTTAAGCCGTAAATCACGCAGTTGCATTCTTTTGATTCTTCTCTCAATTCCCCCCCCCCCTCAGAGTGGGGGGGAAGAAGGAGGGGGAAGTGAGTGGTCGGGCTTGGTATTAGAAAGGGTGAGCTATTGTACTCTTTCCTTGTATTTCCATTGTCATTATTATTATTGGTGGTAACAGTAGTGGTCTTGTGTTATACTTTAGTTACTAAACTGTTCTTATCTCAACCTGTGGGAGTTGCATTCCTTTGATTCTCCTCCCCATCCACCCGGCATCAGGGGGAAGAAAGAGAGGGGAGTGAGTGAGAGAGCGACTGCGTGATTTACGGCTTAAACCACGACACCAGGGTACCACTGTTCAGCAATATTCATCACCATAATATCTATTTATTATTTATAGTTTAAGATGGAGGTCAACTGTTGCCTCTTTTAATATTACTTTAACTTTTCTTCCATCAAAAGCCTTTAATTCCAGCCTGAAAAAAAAGGAAAGAACAAATCATCTGAATGTTTTCAAAGCTGGGGTTTTTTTGGAACATGAATCCTGGACATGTCAGTTTAGTTTTCATGAGAAATCCCAATATACTATCCACCAACAATAATGTTGGCATCTAGCAAGAACTAACTAGGTATTTAATATCTTTTAAAGATTCACAGTAGCTTCATATTGAATAATTCAAAATAGATTGTCAGATGATTGAGTTTTTTTCTGCACCTGCAAGGGAAATATTTGAAGAATAATTTTGATATAGATACAGAAGAGTGGTAGTGCTTTCTGTCACTGGCTTATCTCAAAGATACATTTTGATCTAAATAATTAAGAATTGCCACATAAGATAATAGCTTTGTTCCCGAATATGTCTCTTAGTCTGTTGATATCTAACTACTATCAACATCCTCAGATATGGAGAAAAAATTTAGTGAATAAGAAAAAAATCTGCAACAACAGGAAATGATTTTAAAATATGGCTACCTGCCATACCTCTATGAATTGACAAAAGAAATAAATAAGCAATATTGGTTTGGTACTTATTATTAGTAGCATTTATCAGAAGTTATTTTGTCAAGTTATTCGTCTTCATTTAAACTATTTTAGAAACTGATTAAACATGCTTAATATTTTGTTTTACAGGTGACATAGAAACTCTAGATTTAATGCTATATTTCAACAGGCTTGACTAGGAGAGCCTTCTAAGCTAGTTGAAATTACATATTTACCACATTGCTGATCTTTTTAAAATTGCTAGAGGAGTCACTCAGACAACCAACTAATTCCATACACCAAACTTTCTCATGGCTACAATTTGGAAGGAGGACTCACAGAAACAAGAATTCTCTTTGCAGATTTCTTTGTACATATATTTGTATTTGGTTTTTTTTCACCATCAACCTGAGTCTGCCTTACTGTTTTTTGTCAGCTGTCGAGTTCTTTAATAAAAAACATTTCTTTTGTAGTGCTACAAAAGTGACTTGCCAAAGTCTTGTAAAGATTTGTAGCAGATCAAAACGGAGAGTAGTCTGAAGATCAGTGAAATGTGATCCAACAGATAACAATATATAAATAGGAACTTTCATAAACTATGTTCTATTCTCAAGGCAGTACAGAACTTGAAGCCTGATTGACAGTGTATTTAGATAAAAAAAGTATACATTTTTATTTTATTTTTATTCTGAATCATCTGTATTTTCCCATTGTTTTTTACTGCTGAAAATAAGTCATGCTGATTAATTACCTGTCAGATTCCATGCTTACCCAGCAAATCCTTGCTTTCAAGATATATCCTACTCAATGTGAATGTTGGTCTTTTAATGGCAATCACAGTATGTGGGCTGTCTGGAATTTTATTAGAGCACCATTAACAACAATATATCATCCTACAGCTCTGCTGAGTGTTTCGAAGTAGCAAAATTATCAAATTGTGTGCTTCAAATCTCTTTTGGTTGTTGTTTTTCTTTTTTTAAATGAACGTCACTGAATGGTATGGGCTGACTTATTGCAGTGCAAGTTTTGCTTGCATGAGTTGAAAGATTTTGGATGCTCACACTTTTACTGCTGAATGTCTAAGCCCTTTTAAAATAATTTACCAGAAGATATTTCACCAACATCTCTTTTTCTTTGGTATTTGCATTCATACTGGAGGTATTTATAACATTTTCTTTCAGTTTTTATTGTGAGGGTTACAATACCCATAGATTGCTATGGATACAAATAGTTAGATCAGTCTATTAACCTCCAAAATACTTAAAAAACCTTGTAAGGGTCAAGAGAAGAGGGGGGAGGAAAGAGGAGAAAAATTAAACATATGCAGAACAGGAGAAAAAAAAAACATATGCAGAACAGCTGCTAGTCTTTCCCTCTACATAATGTTTAAGTAGTTCAACAAAGAAGTGAAAATTATTTGTATATTTAGTTAGATCTTCAAAAGTTGGGAAGCTAGTAAGCTCATTCTCTCATTAAATAGTTGCAGATAGAATTATTGGCATTTGATTGTCCTTCTGGGAGACAAAACAGGATATAACAATCTTTGATGACAGTATATCAAAGTATACAATCAAAGAACAAACAAATCTCATTTTCTGTTTCAGGACATAGACATATATATGTTTTAGGCGGGAGTGGATGTAAAGCTCATCTCCTAATCTGATATGCACAACGCTATTTACGATCTGAATTAATTATGCGAAATCTCTAGAAGTTCATGTTTTGGCTTATACACAATAACGTATTATGTCCAAATAACACACAAATGATGAAATGTTTATCAGCGTTTAAGCAAAGACTATGAATTTCTGCCACTCATAAAAGCTTAAAATGTATTTATCATAATTTTATTATTGCTTTTATTCCATTATCTACACAAAATCCTTTAAACATGAATGCAGATATCTATATATAGAATTATAGAATAGTTAGGGTTGTAAAGGACCTTAAGATTGGCTAGTTCCAACTGCCATGAGCAGGGACTAGACTCACACTAGACCTTGTCGCCCAAGGTTCTGTCCAACCTGGCCTTGAACACTGCCAAGTATGGGTCATTTACAACTTCTTTGGGCAACCAGTTCCAGTGCCTAACCACCCTCATAGTAGAGAACTTCTTCTTTATATCTAACCTGAACTTTCCCTGTTTAAATTTGAACCCATTCACCCTTGTTTTATCGCTATAATCCCTGTTGAAGATTCCCTCACTGGCATCCCTGTAGGCCCCCTTTAGGTACTGGAAGGGGGCTATGAGGTCTCCATGCAGCCTTCTCTTCTCCAGGCTGAACAGCCCCAACTTTCTCAGCCTGCCTTTATATGGGAGGTACTCCAGCCTCCTTATCACCCACATGGTCCTCCTCTGGACTTGCTCCAACAGCTCCATGTCCTTCTTATGTTGAGGACACCAGAACTGCACACAATACTCCAAGTGGGTTCTCATGAGAGCAGAGAGGCAGGTTCACCTCCCTTGTCTTGTTGGTCATGCTCCTTTTGATGCAGCTGATGATACGGTTGGCTTTCTGTGCTGCTTTCTGCTGCTGTGCACACTGCTGGCTCGTGTTCAGTTTCTTGTTGACTAACACCCCCAAGTTCATCTCCACAAGGCTGCTCTGAATCTCTTCTCTGCCCAACCTGGAGCTGTGCCTGGGATTGCTCTGACCCAAGTGGAGGACCTTGCACTTGGCATGGTTAAACTTCATAAGGCTGACATCAGCCCACCTCACAAGCATGTCAAGGTCCCTGTGAATGGCATTCCTTCCCTCCAACGTATCAATCAAACCACCCAGCTTGATGTCATTGGTAAACTTGCTGTGGATGCACTCAATCCCACTGTCTATGTCACCGACAACGATGTTGAACAAGACCGGTCCCAACACCAAACCCTGACAGACACCACTCGTTACCCATCTCCATGTGGACACTGAATCATTAACCACAGTCCTTTGCACTTAGCCATCCAGCCAATTCATTATCCTCCAGGTGGTCCATCCATCAAATTTATGTCTCTCCTGTTCAGAGACAAGGATGTCAATTAGCACAAGTCCAGGTAGACGACATCAACTGCTCTGCCCCTATCCATCTGTTCAGTAGCCCCATCATAGAATATGAATAACTGTAGATATCTGTTCAACACAATTTCTGGCACCCCAAGCTTTCCTTCAGACAAGAATTGGAACACTGAGAAAAGAGTATTCTGTTATAACTCGTGTTCACATGCTACAAAATAATGATTATGAACATAAAAATTTGAGGTGTCTTGCAGAGTATGTCCTGTGTATCCTGTAATGTATTATTCATCAGAAAAACATGACAAGAAAGGGACATGGGATTATGTCTATGTGGCTATAACTACAGCTTTAAAGAGGGATTTGATTTTTCTTTGTGCATATATTTTCTAGCCCTAGTAAAGGGTTGTCTTATGATATCATTCAGACTTAGGAAGAAGAAATGTTCAATAGATTCAAACAGAGTTTTAGTGAAGTAATAAAAATATAATAAGTAGCACTCCATGAGTGATAGAACATTGTGTAATCCTTAATTCCCAGAAGCTTTGTTTCTACTGCAGAAAGCATTACTACTCTGTAGGACGAAACTGGATCTACATGATTCAAGGTGTCTTCATCAGACAGTGTTCTTCAGCCTGACTCCCAGAGACAAATACATTTTTGGCATGAGGGCCACCTATGAAGCCAAAGAAAATAATATGCACCTTCAAATTTTTATATTCCTGGGACTGAAGGTCCCTGTAGTATTAAAAAATCAAATGAAACAGTTGTGTAAAGCTACAGGAGAAAATAACCTGGACTTTCAGGACAAGAATGACTGGTTGAAATTGTTACGCTAAATATATGAGTGGAGATGGCTGCAGTGGAAGAGGAATGTTTTCTGTAAATTATCTTTGAATAACTGTGTTTCTAGTAAAATGGACATTTCTTGTGACTGGTGTATGCTCAGGACAAAAGCAGACAATGAGTTAGAAAGATGAACTTGTTACAGGCTTACAGCCAGTAAAATTGATCTAGAATATTTAAACTCTTAGTAATACCAGATTGTCTCTATATATAGTAGCATAAAAGTCCGTAAACAACCATTAAAATGGAAGAAGCTGACAGTGGAAAAGCTAATGTGTATATGCCAAGTAGCAGATTAGAAAGAATGCAAGCAAAATCCTAGAAATCTGAAAGAAGATGACTGTGAATACCACCATTAAAACAGCAAAGGATAATATCAGAGATTAAACTGGTCAAGAACAGAAACAGAGTAAGAACAAAAGCCAGATTTGCAGCAATCCAAAAAAACTGAAAGAAATCCCCTACACTCTGAAAGATGGGGAAAACCAGGATGCATCTTTACAACTCAACAGTGTGTGCTTTCTTGGAGCTCTGGGTTTGCTCCTGCTGCGTCATAAGGTGCCAACTTCATGTTCTTGTATTCTTTATTAAATGAGATTTCCAGTACCCACTGGCATTTTAATTTTTTTTATAATTAAGAATAAACTAAGTGAACTAAATAAATAATGTATTCTTGTGCTATATTTGTCATGCTTAATTTATTTAAATCCTGAAACTTGGCTATCTGATTTTTCATATCTGTCAGTTCATCCATCCATTTTTGCACTTTTCGCTGCTATGATAGTCAAGAACCTAGCATAAATTGCAGAGAAAATTGATGTAAACCTATTCTGAGGTGTGCCTAATTTTAGCTGATTTAACTTTCTGAATCCTTCAGCTTACATTTATTAGTGGGACTATAAACTGCTCTCTCAGATTCTCACTTTCACCATAATTTTGTACAATGACATCACTCAAGAAGTTATATATTTATAGGGTAAGATTCAGTTCTATTTGAAAAGATATGCTGGCTTTCTTAGATTCTTTTATTTTTTCATATTGTGAATAATCTGCTGTTTAAATTTATAAGACCTTTTACAGATTTGATGAGGCTGTATGAAGAATATGTAGTAAATATAGGCAAAATAACCAACATAACTGCTGAAAGAATGCAGATAATTTTTACTCTCGAAGCTGAGTCTTACCATTCAGTCTTTTGTACCTAAAACTTCTGATTATACTTGAAATTATTAGTTATCGAATATTTTCTGTAAAAATATACCTGCCATTCATTAAAGTAGTAAACCTGGGATGGCTGAAGTATGAAGATAGGGGATAATCAACAGAAGCACAGTTGCCTCTGCTTTTCTTTTCCCCTTTGTTTGTAATATTGTACCTCACTCCCAGTGACTCATTAGCTATAGGTTATCAGCTTCCCCTCCTTTCCACATCTCTCGTCTTAAGACTTTGCCATTCTAGCCACTGCTTGTACAAAAAGTGACCTAGCTGCACAGAGTGCACTGTCCAACAGAGCCCAGGAAAAAATGAAGGGGAAAACCCTATGCCTAAATCCCATAAGAAGCTGGTAAGGGAAAGTTGCTGCCTGAAAGGCTCAGGTGAAGCCAGATCAGGGTTAGGTCAAAGGTAAAAAGCTGAAGCAGTCCAACAACTTTTGTATTGCAACAGTGCCAGGTAACAATCACATCATTAGTGTTAATCAGAAGCTGTGCTTTGTCATTATTGCTATTAGGAGTGCACATCTGGAAGCTAAAGGAGACCAACAGACTAAAGCAAAATGAAAGTCAACCGTATGCTGTTGTTTAGGTCCAATACCTGAAGAAATCTGGCTAGAGTTTATAATGTAGAAAGGTTTTTTCAAAAAAATTATTTCCCTTTTTATTTCTTGCTCCACACTAGGCTGTGCCATCCATTAATTACAGATCCTGATGGCAGGAATGCATTCACTGTCAGCGGAGGAAGACATGCCTACCTCTACCTGTTTGCTCTGAGAGGAGGATAAGTAATTGTTTACAGATTCACACACAGCTCCATAACTCAGACATGTACTGACAGAAGTCTTGTTCTTCATTATCATTCCCTCCATCTGTACGGTCTTCCAGTAACAGTCTGGTCCTTAAGTAACAGCTAAAGAAGTAATTTAGCAATCAATCAGTCATACTGCAAACGTAAGTTTGGGAAATGATGCATTTCAAGACATTTTTGAATGACATTTTTTATTTGTGGAATAGAATTACACTCTGATTTACTACTGGCACACTGAATCCTTTCCTATTACTCCTTCCGTCTGTATAGGCTTTTATTATTGCTTTGTATGGACCACATGAGACTGAATTCCAAAATTTATGGATGCCATATTTATAGTACACGTCAGTGAACAAGCGTCAGGAAACATCAGTTTTATAGGGGAATTAATGAGGTTGTTATAGTAAAATTTATTGTTTAATCCATGAAAGCTACACAGACTTCAAAGGTTAGACCACCAAATAATAAAGATAAAACATCATAATCATAATCTCAATAAGCAGTATTGCATAGCTATAAAGTAAAAATGGACAGAAAGTGACAGAAATATACAGGTATGCCTAATATAATTTCCAGTTCTATTAATTTTGTCTATGAATCTGGAATGCGATTACTGAATTACAGGCTGTCAGAAGTAGATTTTAACGTTTCCTTCCTTCCTTTCTCCCTTTCCTTTTCATATTCAGAATCCTAATTTGAAAACACACTCAATCTATATTGGCTTTTCAAAACAGAAGCGGTGGGTCCTGTAGATGTGGAAACAAGAGCCACTCCAAGCAAACATGCAGAAAACAAAGACTCACAGCTTTCTCGCAAAATTTATTGTGCTATCAAATAGCCTGTGTATTATTCTCTATTCCCCAGAAGACTAGGGCTCTCTAACAGTATGTAAATAGATGTAAACCAGTGACCAGGCCACAAGGGCAATTGGAAGCAAGAAGACATAAGATTATATACTGGCATGGAAATTCATGCCCTGGATTTTTAAAAACAGTCACATGATAAGCCAGCAAACTCCAGTGCTGCTTAGTGTTTACCACTTTATTAATAATACACAATGCGTTAA
>JAQZCJ010000192.1:0-26334 GCA_028858755.1 Ara ararauna
GAGAAGCAGCGGCACCGGAGGAGCTGAAGCAGCTCAAGAACCTCAAACGCGCCGAGGTGGCCGCGCGGCTGCGGCGGCTCCGGTGCGCGTCCGGCACCGGCTCCGGCTCCGGCTCCGGGATCACCGCGGCCGCGCTCGAGGGGGATTTCGACCCGGAGCAGCACGACCGCCTCATGGCGGTGGGAGCCCCCCCTGTCCATCTATTGTCCATCTGTGTCCATCCATATCCATCCGTGTCCATCCATGTCCATCCGTGTCCGTCCGTATCCATCCGTATTCATCTGTGTCCATCTGTGTCCATCCATATCCATCCATATCCATCCGTGTCCATCCATGTCCATCCGTGTCCGTCCGTATCCATCCGTGTCCATCCATTGTCCATCTGTGTCCATCCATATCCATCCATGTCCATCTGTGTCCATCCATATCCATCCATATCCTTCCATATCCATCCGTGTTCATCCATTGTCCATCTGTGTCCATCCATATCCATCCGTGTCCGTCCATTATCCATCTGTGTCCATCCATTGTCCATCTGTGTCCATCCATATCCATCCATATCCATCCGTGTTCATCCATTGTCCATCTGTGTCCATCCATATCCATCCGTGTCCATCCGTGTCCGTCCATTATCCATCCGTGTCCATCCATGTCCATCCATTGTCCATCTGTGTCCATCCATATCCATCCATATCCATCCGTGTCCATCCGTGTCCGTCCATTATCCATCCATGTCCATCCATGTCCATTCATGTCCATCCATTATCCATCCGTGTCCATCCATGTCTATCCATTATCCATCCATATCCATTCGTATCCATTCATATCCATCTGTGCCCATCCGTGTCCATCCATGTCCATCCCTATCCATCCATGTCCATCCCTATCCATCCATGTCCATCCCTATCCATCCCTATCCCCTCATCTCTCTCATTATGTGTCCATATCCACTCCATATCCCTCCCTATTCCCCCGTATATCTCCCGGTCCACCCCTATCCCTTCGCATCCACATTTCTTCACATCCAATTCCCTCCATATCCCCCCCATCCCTCCATATCCCTCCCTCTCCCCCCGTATCCCTCCCTATCTCCTTCATATCCCACTGTATCCCCCCCTCTCCCGCTGTATCCCCCCGCGCCCCATCCCCTGCTCACCCCCTGCGCTCCCACCAGGAATGCTTCGGGGATGATTACTATGGGCAGGAGGAGGAGGAGAAACCGCAGTTTGAGGCTGAGGAAGGGCTGGAGGGTGAGTGGGGGGGCCCTGGCCTGGGCCCCTCCCCATGTCCCTTCTCCCCCCCATGTCCCTTCTCCCCCCCATGTCCCTGGGTCCCCCCCATGTCCCTGTGCCCCCCCATGTCCCTTCTCCCCCCCATGTCCCTATGTCCCCCCATGTCTCTGCCCCCCCATGTCCCTGGGTCCCCCCCATGTCCCTTCTCCCCCCCATGTCCCTTCTCCCCCCCATGTCCCTATGTCCCCCCATGTCTCTGCCCCCCCCATGTCCCTGGGCCCCCTCATGTCCCTGGGTCCCCCCCATGTCTCTGCCCCCCCCATGTCCCTTCTCCCCCCCATGTCCCTCCTCCCCCCCATGTCCCTGCCCCCCCCCAGATGACTGGAACTGGGACACGTGGACGGGCCCGGCCGAGGGGGGGGCCGAGCGGGAGCCCCACTGTGAGGACCCCGACTTTGTGGTGAGTGCAGAAACCCCCCCCTCGGAGCAGCTCATTATGGGGGGGGGGCACAGACTGCACCCCCCCCATTGTGTATGTGCCATGTTCTGTATGTGCCCCCCCCCCGCTCTATCCCCCCCCCCCATGCAGATGGACGCTGATTACATCCCCGCGCCCCCCCCGCAGCGCTTCCGGGATGCGCTGGAGCGACACAAACCCCCCTTTGACCCTGGTGAGAGCAGCGCTGACCCCCCCCAACCCCCCCCAATGGACTCTTCCTGACCCCCCCCCCATGCCCCCCCAATGGACTCTTCCTGACCCCCCCCAACCCCCCCCAATGGACTCTTCCTGACCCCCCCCAACCCCCCCCAATGGACTCTTCCTGACCCCCCCCATGCCCCCCCAATGGACTCTTCCTGACCCCCCCCATGTCCCCCCCCAACCCCCCCCAATGGACTCTTCCTGACCCCCCAAACCCCCCCAATGGACTCTTCCTGACCCCCCCAAACCCCCCCAATGGACTCTTCCTGACCCCCCCATCTCCCCCCTTAAACCCCCCCAATGGACTCTTCCTGACCCCCCCCCAACCCCCCCAATGGACTCTTCCTGACCCCCCCCCACCCCCCCCAATGGACTCTTCCTGACCCCCCCAACCCCCCCAATGGACTCTTCCTGACCCCCCCCATGCCCCCCCAATGGACTCTTCTTGACCCCCTCCATGCTCCCCCTCAACCCCCCCCAATGGACTCTTCCTGAACCCCCATACCCCCCCAACCCCCCCAGTGGACTCTTCCTGAGCCCCCCGCCCCCCCCCCCCAGATTCCAGCACTCTGGAGCGGTACCTGGATGAGTTCTATGGGCTGGACCATGAGGATGTGATCGGGGGGGACCTGCCCTGCCGCTTCCGGTACCGCCGCGTCCTGCCCTGCGACTTCGGCCTCACCACTGAGGAGGTGCGCTCCAACCCCCCCCCCCGAGCCAAATGGAACCTTCCAACCCCATTGAACCCCCCCCGAGAGCCAAATGGAACCTTCCCATTGACCATTCCCCCCCCCAAGAGCCAAATGGAACCTTCCAACCCCATTGAATCCCCCCCAGAGCCAAATGGAACCTTCCCATTGAACCCCCCCAGAGCCAAATGGAACCTTCCCATTGAACCCCCCCACAGCCAAATGGAACCTTCCCATTGAACCCCCCCAGAGCCAAATGGAACCTTCCCATTGGCCCCCCCCCAGAGCCAAATGGAACCTTCCCATTGACCACCCCCCCCCCAAGAGCCAAATGGAACCTTCCAACCCCACTGAACCCCCCCCAGAGCCAAATGGAACCTTCCCATTGACACCCCCCCCCAGAGCCAAATGGAACCTTCCAGCCCCATTGAACCCCCCCCAGAGCCAATTGGAGCCCCCCAACCCCATCTGGACCCCCCCCAGACCCTTTTGGAACCCCAAAACCTATCTGACCCCCCCCAACCCCATCTGGGACCCTCCCATTGAACCCCCCCAAATCCCATCTGGACCCCCCAACCCCATTTGGACCCTCCATTGAACACCCCCCAACCCCATTTGGGACCCCCCCAACCCCATTTGGTCCCCCCCATCCCCATCTGTGCCCCCCCCATCCCCATTTGGTCCCCCCAACCCCATTTGGGTCCCCCCCATCCCCATTTGGGACCCCCCAACCCCATTTGGTCCCCCCCATCCCCATCTGTGCCCCCCCCATCCCCATTTGGGTCCCCCCCAACCCCATTTGGGACCCCCCCCATCCCCATTTGGTCCCCCCATCCCCATCCGTGCCCCCCCATCCCTCAGATCCTGGCCGCGGATGACAAGGAGCTGAACCGCTGGTGCTCCCTGCGCAAGACCTGCATGTACCGGTACGGGGGGGGCCGGGGGGGGGGTCCATGGGTCCCCCCCCGTATCAGGGTGCTCAGGACCCCCTTTGCCCCCAGCTCGGAGCAGGAGGAGCGGCAGGATCAGGCCAACTACAGGCGCCGGGCCCAGAACACGTGGAAGAAGCAGCAGATCCTCAAGTCCCTCTTGTAAGTGGGGGGGGGCCTGGGGGGGTCACATCTAAACCCCCCCCCCTTTATCTCCATCCCTTTACCCTCATCCCCCCTTTATCCTCATCCCCTCATCCTCATCCCTTCAGCCTCATGCCTTTATCCTCATCCTCATCCTCATTCTCATCCCTTCATCCTCATCCCTTCATCCTTCATCCCCATCATCCCCTTCATCCTCATCCCTTCATCCTCATCTCTTCATCTTCATCCTCATCCCTTCATCATCATCCTCATCCCTTCATCCCCATCCCTTCATCCTCATCCCTTCATCCTCATCCCTTCATCCTCATCCTCATCCCTTCATCCTCCTCATCCCTTTATTGTCATCCTTTCATCCTCATCCTTATCCGTTCATCCCCATCATCCCCTTCATCCTCATCCTCATCCCTTCATCCTCCTCATCCCTTTATTGTCATTCTTTCATCCTCATCCTCATCCCTTCATCCTCATCCTCATCCCTTTATCCTCCCCCCCCCAGCCCCAAGGAGCCGGAAGCAGAGCAGAAGCCCCGGGCCAAGCAGAAGCGGCCCCCGGGGGGGGCGGTTAAAGGTGCCCCCCCCCGGCGCCGTGGCTCTGCCCCATTGGGCCCCCGGGTGCGCCTGGGGGGGCAGGAGTTCAGCGGGAGGCGTTTGGCTGCCTTCGGCCTCAGCGCCCGGCGCCTCCGGTACCGGCAGCGGCAGAAGGGGGGGGCCGCCCCCCCCCCCCCCGGCCCGACGGTAATGGGGGGGTCCCATTGGTGACAGCCAAGGCCTGGTTCAGTTCATCTTTATTGGGGGGGGGGAGCAATAAATAACGTGGGACCCCCCCACCGTGAGCAGCATCTGATACCCCTGGGGGGGGGCACAGAGGGGTGGGGGGGGGTGTCCCTGAGGGGTCACTGTGGGGTTGGGACCCCCCCATAACCCACAATGGTTGAGTCCCATGGGGGGGATTAAGGGGTTGGGACCCCCCCATAACCCACAATGGTTCAGTCCCATGGGGGGGGGTTAAGGGGTGGGACCCCCCCATAACCCACAATGGTTCAGTCCCATCCCCATAACCCACAATGGTTCAGTCCAATGGGGGGGGGTTTAAGGGGTGGGGACCCCCCCATAACCCACAATGGTTCAGTCCCATGGGGGGGATTAAGGGGTTGGGACCCCCCCATAACCCACAATGGTTCGTTCCCATGGGGGGGGTTGAGGCGTTGAGACCCCCCCCATAACCCACAATGGTTCAGTCCCATCCCCATAACCCACAATGGTTCATTCCCATGGGGGGGGTTGAGGCGTTGAGACCCCCCCCATAACCCACAATGGTTCAGTCCCATCCCCATAACCCACAATGGTTGAGTCCCATGGGGGGGGGGTTAAGGGGTGGGGACCGCCCCATAACCCACAATGGTTCCGTCCCATGGGGGGGGGGGGGGGGGGGGGAGAAGCTCATAGGAACACGAACTCCTCCGCCCCCCCGGGGGGGGTCGTGGGGGGGGGGGGCAGCTCGGGGGGGGGGGGGCTCCATCCCCTGCGCCCCCCCCTCAACCAGGGTGAAGAGGGGATAACGCTCCGGTGCCGTGGGGGGGGTCAGGACCTGGATGGGGGGGGGGGGGGATAAGTAGGGGGTTACAATTGGGGGGGGGCACCCCCAAACCCCCCCCCCGGTGCGATGTGGGCTCACCCGGCTCAGGTCCCTGCAGAGCGCATCCAGCCCGGCCCCAGCGCCCGCATAGAAACCAATGGTGCAGCTGGGATCCATCTTCCCAAAGGGCATCTTCCGCAGGGATCGGCATTGGAATGACTGTGGGGGGGGGGGGTGGAAAACAGAGGGGGGGGTCAGGAGAAACCCCCCCCCCCCAAAATCCCCCATGGATGGGGTCCCCCCCATTACCTGCACTGGGAAGTTCTCCTGCTGCGTGTCCACATAGGGCTGGCAGTAATGGGGGTCCAGGTAGAGCAGGAAGTCATCTGGAGCCGGGATGGGATGGGATGGGATGGGATGAGGGGGGGCAAAATGAATTGGGGGACCCCCCCCCCCCCCCCCCGTAATTCCCATCTGGAACCTTGGAAGCCGATGAAGTAAAGGGAATGGCGCGGTTTGCCCCCGATGATGCCAATGCAGGATTCCAGCTTGAGCAGCTCCTGGGGGGGGCACCCACGTTAAGGGGGGTATTGAGGGGGTATTGGGGCGCAGGGGGGGGTTATGGGGGTGACGGGGGCCATTGGGGTGCAGGAGGGGTATTGGGGTGCGGGGGGGGCTATGGAGTGCAGGGGGGGTTATGGGGTGCGGGGGGGTATTGGGGTGCAGGGGGGTATTGGGGTGCGGGGGGGTTATGGGGTGCAGGGGGGGTTATAGGGGTGCAGGGGGGTTATGGGGGTGCAGGGGGGTATTGGGGTGCAGGGGGGTTATGGGGGTGCAGGGGGGTATTGGGGTGCAGGGGGGTTATGGGGGTGCTGGGGGGGGTACTGGGGTGCAGGGGGGGTTATGGGGTACAGGGGGGGTTATGGGGTGCAGGGGGGGTTATGGGGGTGCAGGGGGAATATAGGGGTGCAGGGGGGTTATGGGGGTGCAGGGGGGATATTGGGGTGCAGGGGGGGTTGTGGGGGTGCAGGGGGGTTATAGGGGTGCAGTGGGGGTTATGGGGTGCAGGGGGGATACAGAGGTGCAGGGGGGGTTATAGGGGTGCAGGGGGGATATAGGGGTGCAGGGGAGGTTATGGGGGTGCAGTGGGGGTTATAGGGGTGCAGGGGGGGTTATGGGGGTGCAGGGGGGATACAGAGGTGCAGGGGGGTTATGGGGTGCAGGGGGGGTTATGGGGGTGCAAGGGGGTTATAGGGGTGCAGTGGGGGTTATAGGGGTGCAGGGGGGGTATTGGGGTGCAGTGGGGGTTATGGGGGTGCAGGGGGGATACAGAGGTGCAGGGGGGTTATGGGGGTGCAGGGGGGGTTATGGGGGTGCAAGGGGGTTATAGGGGTGCAGTGGGGGTTATGGGGGTGCAGGGGGGATACAGAGGTGCAGGGGGGGTTATAGGGGTGCAGGGGGGGTTATGGGGGTGCAGGGGGGTTATGGGGGGGCATTGGGGTGCAGGGGGTGGGGGGGTGCAGGGTCCCCACCTTGATGCCCCCCACGTAGATGGGGTTCAGGGCGTCCCCCCCGAGCCGCACGGGCACGAGGACGATGACGGCTCCGGAGCCCCCCCGCATCAGCGCGGCCACATCGCCGCGGTACACTGCGGGCAACGGAGGGGTTGGGGGGGGGGCACGGGGGGAACCCCCCCCCCCCCCCCGGTACCGCCGTGGCACGAACCGGTGCAGTCCTGGGCCACGTACACGGAGAGGCCGCCGGAGTCGGGCCAGGTCTCGACCGCCCTCCTGTGGCGACATCGGGTAACAGCAGTGAGGGGGTGCTGGGGGGTTATGGGGGGTGCCATGGGGCAGGATATGGGGGTGCTATGGGGGTGCTGCTATAGGGCAGGATATGGGGGTGCTATGGGGCAGGCTATAGGGGTGCTATGGGGTGCTGCTATGGGGCAGGATATGGGGTGCTATGGGGCAGGGTATGGGACAGGATATTGGGGGTGCTATGGGGGTGCTTTGTGTGGACTACACGGCGGGCTATGGAGGTGCTATCGGGATGCTATGGGGCAGGCTATGGGTGGGCTATTGGGGGTGCTATGGGGCAGGCTGTAGGGATGCTATGGGGTTGCCATAGGGATGCCATAAGCATGCTATGGGGCTGCTATGGGTATGCCATAGGGATGCTATAGTGATGCTATGGGGTTGCTATACGGATGCTATGGCATTACATAGGGGTTCTATGGGGTTGCCATGGGGTTACTATGGGGATGCTATGGGGTAGCCATGGGGATTCTATGGGGATGCTATGGGGCTGCCATGCGGTAGCCATGGGGATTCTATGGGGTTGCTATGAGGCTGCCATAGGGGTGCTATGGGGCTGCAATGGGGTTACTATGGGGCTGCCATGGGGCTGCCATGGGGTTACTATGGGGCTGCCATGGGGTTACTATGGGGTTACTATGGGGCTGCCATGGGGTTACTATGGGGCTGCCATGGGGTTACTATGGGGTTACTATGGGGCTGCCATGGGGTCACTATGGGGCTGCCATGGGGTCACTATGGGGATGCCATGGGGCTGCCATGGGGTTACTATGGGGTTACTATGGGGCTGCCATGGGGCTGCCATGGGGTCACTATGGGGCTGCCATGGGGTTACTATGGGGCTGCCATGGGGTTACCAAGGGGTTACTATGGGGCTGCCATGGGGTTACTATGGGGTTACTATGGGGCTGCCATGGGGTTACTATGGGGCTGCCATGGGGTTACTATGGGGTTGCCATGGGGTTACTATGGGGCTGCCATGGGGTTGCCATGGGGTCACTATGGGGTTGCCATGGGGTTACTATGGGGCTGCCATGGGGTTGCCATGGGGTCACTATGGGGTTGCTATGGGGCTGCCATGGGGTTGCTATGGGGCTGCCATGGGGTTACTATGGGGCTGCCATGGGGTTACTATGGGGTTGCTATGGGGTTGCTATGGGGCTGCCATGGGGCTGCCATGGGGTTGCTATGGGGTTGCTATGGGGCTGCCATGGGGTCGCTATGGGGCTGCCATGGGGTTGCTATGGGGCTGCCATGGGGTTGCTATGGGGTTGCTATGGGGCTGCCATGGCGTTGCTATGGGGTTGCTATGGGGTTGCTATGGGGTTGCCATGGGGTCACTATGGGGTTACTATGGGGTTGCTATGGGGCTGCCATGGGGTTGCTATGGGGTTGCTATGGGGTTGCTATGGGGCTGCCATGGGGTTGCTATGGGGTTGCTATGGGGCTGCCATGGGGTTACTATGGGGTTGCTATGGGGTTGCTATGGGGTTGCCATGGGGTTGCTATGGGGCTGCCATGGGGTTGCTATGGGGTTGCTATGGGGTTGCTATGGGGCTGCCATGGGGTTGCTATGGGGTCACTATGGGGCTGCCATGGGGTTACTATGGGGTTGCTATGGGGTCACTATGGGGCTGCCATGGGGCTGCCATGGGGTCACTATGGGGCTGCCATGGGGTTACTATGGGGTTGCTATGGGGTTGCTATGGGGCTGCCATGGGGTTACTATGGGGTTGCTATGGGGTTGCTATGGGGTTGCCATGGGGTTGCTATGGGGCTGCCATGGGGTTGCTATGGGGTTGCTATGGGGTTGCTATGGGGCTGCCATGGGGTTGCTATGGGGTCACTATGGGGCTGCCATGGGGTTACTATGGGGTTGCTATGGGGTCACTATGGGGCTGCCATGGGGCTGCCATGGGGTCACTATGGGGCTGCCATGGGGTTACTATGGGGTTGCTATGGGGTTGCTATGGGGTTACTATGGGGTTGCTATGGGGTTACTATGGGGTTGCTATGGGGTCGCTATGGGGCTGCCATGGGGGGCTCTGCTCTCACCGCAGGATGTGCGCAGCAGCCGCGGGTCCGAACCAGTCCCCGGCGGCGCGGCCGCAGCCGCTCCCCAGCGCCACCATGCGGTGGATCCCGAGCGGCGCCCGCGGGTGGTCCCCGAAGCAGCGCAGGAGGGAGCGCAGCGCCGAGGAGGGGGCGCCCGCGGGGGGGGGCTCCGGCTCCGGCTCCGGCCACGTCCAATCTGGGGCAGAGAGGGGGGGGAGGGGGTTGGGGGGGTTGGGGGGGGTTGGGGGGGAGGTTGGGTGTATTGGGGCTGTGTTTGGGTATATTGGGGCTGTATTTGGGTATATTGGGGCTGTGTTTGGGTGTATTTGGGTGTATTGGGGCTGTATTTGGGTATATTGGGGCTGTGTTTGGGTGTATTTGGGTGTATTGGGGCTGTATTTGGGTGTATTGGGGCTGTATTTGGGTCTATTGGGGCTGTATTTGGGTGTATTGGGTGTATTGGGGCTGTATTTGGGTATATTGGGGCTGTATTTGGGTCTATTGGGGCTGTGTTTGGGTGTATTTGGGTGTATTGGGGCTGTATTTGGGTATATTGGGGCTGTATTTGGGTGTATTGGGGCTGTGTTTGGGTGTATTTGGGTGTATTGGGGCTGTATTTGGGTATATTGGGGCTGTATTTGGGTCTATTGGGGCTGTATTTGGGTCTATTGGGGCTGTATTTGGGTGTATTGGGTGTATTGGGGCTGTATTTGGGTATATTGGGGCTGTATTTGGGTCTATTGGGGCTGTGTTTGGGTGTATTTGGGTGTATTGGGGCTGTATTTGGGTATATTGGGGCTGTATTTGGGTGTATTGGGGCTGTGTTTGGGTGTATTTGGGGTATATTGGGGCTGTATTTGGACATATTTGGGCTGGACTGGGTTGTATTTAGGTGCATTTGGGTGTATTCCGCTGTATTTGGCTTTATTCAGGTATATGGGGGTGTTTTTGGCTGTATTTGTGGGGTACCCAGGTGTATTTGTGTGCATTCAGCTGTATTGGGGGTGTATTCAGCTGTATCTGGGTATATTTAGGTGTATTTGGGTGTATTTTGGGTACATATTGGGTGTATTAGGGTGCATTTTGGGTGTATTTGGCTGTATTGGGGTGCATTCAGGTGCATTCGGTTGCATTTTGGGGTGCACTGGGGCACATTGGGGTGCATTGGTGCGCATTGGGTTGCATCGGTGCACATTGGATCGCATTGGATCGCATTGGGGCGCATTGGGGTGCACTAGGGCACATTGGGGCGCATTGGATCGCATTGGGGCGCATTGGGGTGCACTAGGGCACATTGGGGCGCATTGGATCACATTGGGGCGCATTAGATCGCATTGGGTCGCATTGGATCGCATTGGGGCACATTGGATCGCATTGGATCGCACTGGGGCGCATTGGATCGCATTGGGGCGCATTGGATCGCATTGGGGTCATTGGATCGCATTGGTGCGCATTGGGGCGCATTGGATCGCATTGGTGCGCATTGGGGCACATTGGGGCTCATTGGGGCGCATTGGATCACATTGGGGCGCATTGGGGCTCATTGGGTCGCATTGGATCGCATTGGGGCTCATTGGGGCGCATTGGATCACATTGGATCGCATCGGTGCCCATTGGGTCGCATTGGATCGCATTGGATCACATTGGATCGCATTGGTGCCCATTGGTGCGCATTGGATCGCATTGGTGCCCATTGGGTCGCATTGGATCGCATTGGATCGCATTGGTGCCCATTGGGTCGCATTGGATCGCATTGGATCGCATTGGTGCCCATTGGTGCGCATTGGATCGCATTGGTGCCCATTGGGTCGCATGGGGTCCGGCGGGGGGCCCTCACCTCGGCCCTGGCGGTGCAGCAGCAGCCCCTGCGCCAGCAGCATCTGCGCGCTCCGGAGGGTGCAGCCCCAACCGCCGTCACTGCTCCACCCCGAGCGCAGCGCCGGGAAACCGCGGCGGTACGAAAGGAAGAGGCGCGAGCGCACGTCCCGCGCCAGGGCACGCAGCTCCGCTGGGGGGGCACGGGGAGACCCATAGGGACCCATGGAGAGCCCATAGGGATCCATAGGGACCCATGGAGAGCCCATAGGGACCCATAGAGAGCCCATAGGGACCCATAGGGACCCATGGGAGAGCCATAGGGACCCATGGAGAGCCCATAGGGACCCATAGGGACCCATGGAGAGCCCATAGAGACCCATGGAGAGCCCATAGGGACCCATAGAGAGCCCATAGGGACCCATAGAGACCCATGGAGAGCCCATAGGGACCCATAGAGAGCCCATAGGGACCCACAGGGACCCATGGAGAGCCCTTAGGGACCCATAGAGAGCTCTGCCCCATTGAGCGTGGTCACACCCAGCCCCACGGGGAGCGGTCTGACCTAGGGATTGGGGCTGCCCCATTGACAGAGGCTGCCCCATAGAGCGGCGGCCACCCAATAAAGAGGAGCCTGCCCCATAGATCAGCCCCAGCCCCATAGATCAGCCCCAGCCCCATAGATCATTCCTGCCCCATAGATCAGCCCCAGCCCCATAGATCCGCCCCAGCCCCATAGATCATTCCCTGCCCCATAGATCCACCCCAGCCCCATAGATCAGCCCCAGCCCCATAGATCTGCCCCAGCCCCATAGATCATTCCCAGCCCCATAGATCAGCCCCAGCTCCATAGATCATTCCCTCCCCCATAGATCATTCCCTGCCCCATAGATCATTCCCTCCCCCATAGATCATTCCAGCCCCATAGATCATTCCCTTCCCCATAGATCATTCCCTCCCCCATAGATCATTCCCTCCCCCATAGATCATTCCCTCCCCCATAGATCATTCCCTGCCCCATAGATCATTCCCTCCCCATAGATCATTCCAGCCCCATAGATCATTCCCTTCCCATAGATCATTCCCTCCCCCATAGATCATTCCCTCCCCCATAGATCATTCCCTCCCCCATAGATCATTCCCTGCCCCATGATCCGCCCCTCCCCCCTCACCCTCGCGCCCGGGGCTGTACTCGCGCCCCAGCACGTGCAGGGGGGACCCGCGGGTCACGTGGCTGCGGGGCCGAACCGGAAACCCTGGGGGGGAGAGGGGGCGGAGTCAATGACGAAACTTCCGTTGCTATGCTCCCGCCACCGCCCCCTCCCTCTTCCGGTTCCGGTAACCCGGGGCACTTCCGGTTCCGGTGTTACCGGTTTCCCCCTCCCACCCCCCCGCGCTTCCGGTCACGTTCCTTCCGGTTCCCCACCGTCCCACTTCCGGTTCCGGTACCGTATTTGAGGCTGTTCCAGGCCGAGAGCACGCGGCCGCGCATGCGCGCGCCGGGGGGCGGCGCCGGGGGGGCGGTCCCGGAAGAGCCGAAAGCGGCTCCCGCCTCCGCCCCTCCCCCCCCCGCGCTGGAGGCGGCGGCGCGCGGCGGGGGGCGGGGCCTGGGCCCGGCTCCGGAGGCGCCTCCGCCCGCGGCCATCTTGGGGCGGAAGTGGCGTCACGGGGGAGGGGAAAGGGGAGGGGCGTCGGGGGGGGTGGGGCCCGTGGGGGGCCCTGGGATGGGGGAGGGGGGGGCTCTGCCCCAGGGAGGGGCTCAGCGCCGTCGCGGCGTCGTGACCCATAGATCCTGACCCATAGATCCTGACCCATAGATCCTGACCCCCATTATCCTGACCCATAGATCCTGACCCATAGCTCCTGACCCATAGATCCTGACCCATAGATCCTGACCCATAGATCCTGACCCCCATTATCCTGACCCATAGATCCTGACCCATAGCTCCTGACCCATAGATCCTGACCCATAGATCCTGACCCATAGCTCCTGACCCCCATTATCCTGACCCATAGATCCTGACCCATAGATCCTGACCCATAGATCCTGACCCCCATTATCCTGACCCATAGATCCTGACCCATAGATCCTGACCCATAGATCCTGACCCCCATTATCCTGACCCATAGATCCTGACCCATAGCTCCTGACCCATAGATCCTGACCCATAGATCCTGACCCATAGCTCCTGACACCCATTATCCTGACCCATAGATCCTGACCCATAGATCCTGACCCATAGCTCCTGACCCCCATTATCCTGACCCCCATTATCCTGACCCATAGATCCTGACCCATAGCTCCTGACCCCCATTATCCTGACCCATAGATCCTGACCCATAGATCCTGACCCCCATTATCCTGCCCCCCATAGATCCTGCCCCCCAGATCCTGCCCCATAGATCCTGCCCCATAGATCCTGACCCCCATTATCCTGCCCCATAGATCCTGCCCCATAGACCCTGACCCCCATTATCCTGCCCCATAGACCCTGACCCCCATTATCCTGCCCCATAGATCCTGCCCCATAGACCTGACCCCCATTATCCTGCCCCATAGATCCTGCCCCATAGACCCTGACCCCCATTATCCTGCCCCATAGATCCTGCCCCATAGACCTGACCCCCATTATCCCATCGCCGCATCCCCGCCCCATTGCCCCATCCCCACCGTGTCCCTGTGCCCCCGCACATCCCCGTCCCCACCCTTATCCCCCATATCCCCCCCCATATCCCCCCATTCCCTCCCGGACCCCCCCCATTTTCCCCCCTGTCCCCAATGAACCCCCCCCGGGGGTCACCCGAGGACGCGCTCCCCCCCCCCCCCTTTCCCCTCCTCATTGACTCTTATTCTGACACGGAAAGGAGGGGGGGGCGTGTCCTCGTGACGTCACGAGGGGCGTGGCCCGGCTCGGGGACTCTTACGGCGGAGGGGGCTCCGCTCAGTGCTGAGTCACTGCCCCCCCCCGCGCCCCCCCCCGCCGCCTTCCGCCGCCGCCGCCGCCGCCGGGGCCGCGCCATGGACGGGTGAGACCCCGCGCCCCCCCCCCCCCCTCCAGGCCCCGCCCCTCCGCACCCCCCCCCCCCCTTTTGTGTTCCCCCCCCCGGGATGAAGGCGCTGGAACCGCCCCCCCCCCCCATTGCGTTCCTATGGGGGGGGTCCGTCCCATTCCTATGGGGGGGGGTTATGTCCTGCGCTGGTTGGGGGGGGGGGGGGGGTCCACGTCACCCGGAGCCCCCCCCCCCGGAGTGCCCCCCCCAAACCCCAATGGGGGTCTCTGCGATGCTGAGGCCGTGATGTGCCCCCCCCCGCCTCAGTTTCCCCCTACCCCCACTTTCCCCCCCCCCTTCTCTCCCTATGGGTCCAACCCCATTGCCTTAACCCCGAGCTGCGGGGGGGGGGGGGGGTCCCTGCGATGCTGGGGCCAAATGGTGCCCCCCCCCCCCCTTCAGTTTCCCCTATGGGTGCCCTGATGTTGCTATGGGGGTGCCCCCCCTTCTAACCTTGGTACTGAGGGGGCACTGTGATGCTGGGGCCACCCCCCTCCCCCCCCCTTTCTCTCCCTCAGGTCCCCCCCCCATCACCTTAAGGTACCCATGTGGGGGGGTCCCTATGATGCTGGGCCCCCCCTCCCCTTTTCTCTCCCTTAGGTCCCCCCCCCATCACCTTATGGTACCCATGTGGGGGGGTCCTTATGATTCTGGGCCCCCCCCCCCTTTTCTCTCCCTTAGGTCCCCCCTCATCACCTTATGGTACCCATGTGGGGGGGTCCCTATGATGCTGGCCCCCCCCCCTCCCCTTTTCTCTCCCTTAGGTCCCCCCCATCACCTTATGGTACCCATGTGGGGGGGTCCCTGTGATGCTGGGCCCCCCCTCCCCTTTTCTCTCCCTTAGGTCCCCCCCCCATCACCTTATGGTACCCATGTGGGGGGGTCCCTATGATTCTGGGCCCCCCCCCCCCTTTTCTCTCCCTTAGGTCCCCCCCCATCACCTTATGGTACCCATGTGGGGGGGTCCCTATGATGCTGCCCCCCCCTCACCCCCCCCCTTTTCTCTCCCTCCAGGTCCACCCCCCCATCACCATAACCCGAAGCCGCCGGGGGGGGGGGGCGGTCCCTGCGATGCTGGGGCCATGTCCTGCCCCCCAGCCCCGGAGTGCGCGGCCGAGGTGACCCCCTCCTCCCCGGGGGGGGGGGGGGGGGGCTCGGGCTCCTTCAGTTACAGCCTGGCCGAGCACCCCACGGCGGCGCTGGCAGTGATGAATCAGCTCCGCCTGGACCGGCAGCTCTGCGACGTCACCTTGAGCATCCGTTACCATAGCGACGCCGCCGCCACCCGCATCCCCGCGCACAAAGTGGTCCTGGCCGCTTCCAGCCCCGTCTTCAAGGCCATGTTCACCACGGGGCTCAAGGAACGAGGGATGGAGGTGATCCCCATCGAAGGGGTGCACCCGGTGGCCATGGAGCGCTTGGTGGACTTTGCCTACACGGCCTCGGTGGCCGTGGGGAGAGCTGCGTCCTGCAGCTCATGAGCGGCGCCGTCATGTACCAGATGGACCGCGTGGTCCGCGCCTGCGCCGACTTCCTGGCGCGCCAACTGCATCCCAGCAACGCCATCGGCATCGCCGCCTTCGCTGAGCACATCGGCTGCCCCGACCTGCACCAGCGCGCCCGCGAGTACATCTACATGCACTTCGGGGAGGTATGGGGCGCGGGGGGGGGACGTGCGTGGGGCTGCTGTGAAGGGGTGGATGGGTCCTGAAGGGATGGATGGGTCCTGAAGGGATGGATCAGTCCTGAAGGGATGGATGGGTCCTGAAGGGATGGATCAGTCCTGAAGGGATGGATCTGACCCAAAGAGATGGATCTGACCCAAAGGGATGGATGGGTCCCGAAGGGATGGATCTGACCCAAAGGGATGGATGGGTCCCAAAGGGATGGATGGGTCCTGAAGGGATGGATCAGTCCCAAAACGATGGATGGGTCCCAAAGGGATGGATCTGACCCAAAGGGATGGATCTGACCCAAAGGGATGGATCAGTCCCAAAAGGATGGATGGGTCCCAAAGGGATGGATGGGTCCCGAAGGGATGGATCTGACCCAAAGGGATGGATTGGTCCCAAAGGGATGGATTGGTCCCAAAGGGATGGATGAGTCCCAAAGGGATGGATCTGACCCAAAGGGATGGATCGGTCCCAAAGGGATGGATGGGTCCCAAAGGGATGGAGCAATGAGGGACCTGACCCGAAGCGATGGATCTGCTCTGAAGGGGATAGATCTGACCCAAAGGGGTGGATCTGCCCCAAAGGGGATGGATATGACCCAAAGGGATGGATCTGCCCCAAAGGGGATGGATATGACCCAAAGGGATGGATCTGCCCCAAAGGGGATGGATGGTTCCCAAAGGGATGGGGTCAATGAGGAATCTGCCCCAAGGGTATGAGGGGGTCCAGGGGCACCGAGGACCCCCCCCGGGTGCTGGATGATCCCCGGCTGGGTTTGTGCATCCATCCCATGGGGCGCGGGGTCCCCACGATCTCCCCTTCCCCTCAGGTCTCCAAGCAGGGAGGAGAGGGGAGTCATAGGATTCATGGAATGGGTTGGGATGAAAGGAGCTTCAAGCTCCTCCAGTTGCCATGGGCAGGGGCGCCTCGCACCGGAGCGGGATGCTCCAGCCCTGTCCAACCTGGCCTTGATGGGATGGGGTCAATGGAGAAGCTTTGGGTGTCCCATCCCATCGCCCCATCCCCATCCCATTGCCTCCAATCCCATCCCATTGCCTCCAATCCCATTGCCTCTCCATCGCCCATCCCATCCCATGCCTCCAATCCCATCCCATTGCCTCCAATCCCATCCCATCGCCTCCAATCCCATCCATCTCCCCAATCCCATCCCAATACCTCATCCTCCCTCTCTGTTGCCCCTTATTGTCTATCCCATCCCATTGCCCCAATGCCATCCCAGTGCATCATCCTCCCCTCTCTGCTGCCCTCTATTGTCCATCCCATCGCCTCCAATCCCATCCCAATACCTCATCCTCCCTCTCTGCTGCCCCTTATTGTCTATCCCATCCCATTGCCCCAATGCCATCCCAATGCATCATCCTCAGCTCTCTGCTGCCCTCTATTGTCCATCCCATTGCCTCCAATCCCATCCCATCGCCTCCAATCCATCCCATTGCCTCCAATCCCATCCCATCGCCCCAATCCCATCCCATCGCCGCATCCCAATACCTCATCCTCCCCTCTCTGCTGCTTCCTATTGCTCATCCACTCCCATTGCCCCAATCCCATCCCATCGCCTCCAATCCCATCCCAATACCTCATTCTCAGCTCTCTGCTGCCCTCTATTGTCCATCCCATTGCCTCCAATCCCATCCCATTGCCCCAATCCCATCCCAATGCATCATCCTCAGCTCTCTGCTGCCCTCTATTGTCCATCCCATCCCATCGCCCCAATCCCATCCCATCACCGCATCCCAATACCTCATCCTCCCCTCTCCCCCCCCCCCCCAAAAAAGGTTTCCAAGCAGGAGGAATTCTTCAACCTCTCCCACTGCCAACTGGCGACGCTCATCAGCCGCGACGAGCTCAACGTGCGCTGCGAGTCCGAGGTCTTCCACGCCTGCATCAACTGGGTGAAGCACGACTGCCGCAACCGGCGGCCCTACGTGCAGGCGCTGCTCCGCGCCGTGCGCTGCCATTCCCTCACGCCCCACTTCCTGCAGACGCAGCTGCAGAAGTGCGAGATCCTGCGCGGCGATTCCCGCTCCAAGGATTACCTGGCGCAGATCTTCCAGGACCTCACCCTGCACAAAGCCACCACGGTGCTGCCGTGCCGCGCGCCCAAGGTCGGGCAGCTCATCTACGCCGCCGGCGGTTACTTCCGGCATTCCCTCTGCTTCCTGGAAGCGTTCAACCCACGGGATGGGACTTGGATCCGGTTGGCGGATCTCCAGGTGCCCCGGAGCGGGTTGGGGGGGTGCGTGGTGGGGGGGCTCTTCTACGCCGTGGGGGCCGGAATAACGCTCCCGATGGGAATACGGACTCGGCGGCCATCGACTGCTACAACCCCATGACCAACCAATGGAGCCCCTGCGCCCCCATGAGCGTCCCCCGCAACCGCATCGGGGTGGGGGTCATCGATGGGATGATTTACGCCGTGGGGGGGTCGCACGGATGCGTTCACCACAGCAGCGTGGAGAGGTAAAGGGAATGGGGATGGGGGATTGGGCTATGGGTGTAGGGTGGGGGGGGGGGGTGATGGGGTCTATAGAGCCCCAGTGTGGACTGTGGGGTGGGGGTGGTCACTGGGGGGTTTCAATTGTGCGGTGTGGGGCATGGATCTGAACTGGGGTCCCTGTTGTGCCCTATGGGGCACAGATGGATGCTGGGGTCCCCATTGTGCCCTATGGGGCTCTGATGCTCACTGTGGACCCCCATTGTTCCCTATGGGGCTCAGATGCTCAGGGCAGCCCCATTGTTCCCTATGGGGCTCGGATGCTCACTGCAGACCCCCATTGTTCCCTATGGGGCTCTGATGCTCACTGCGGACCCCCATTGTTCCCTATGGGGCTCGGGGGCAGCCCCATTGTTCCCTATGGGGCTCTGATGCTCACTGCGGACCCCCATTGTTCCCTATGGGGCTCGGGGGCAGCCCCATTGTTCCCTATGGGGCTCGGATGCTCACTGCGGACCCCCATTGTTCCCTATGGGGCTCGGGGGCAGCCCCATTGTTCCCTATGGGGCTCAATGCTCACTGCGGACCCCCATTGTTCCCTATGGGGCTCTGATGCTCGGGGGCAGCCCCATTGTTCCCTATGGAGCTCAGATGCTCACTGCGGACCCCCATTGTTCCCTATGGGGCTCAGATGCTCGGGGGCAGCCCCATTGTTCCCTATGGGGCTCTGATGCTCACTGCGGACCCCCATTGTTCCCTATGGGGCTCAGATGCTCGGGGGCAGCCCCATTGTTCCCTATGGGGCTCTGATGCTCATTGCGGACCCCCATTGTTCCCTATGGGGCTCGGACGCTCACGGGGCCCCCCCTGCGCCCCCCAGGTACGACCCGGAGCGGGACGAATGGGCTTTGGTGTCTCCGATGCAGTCGCGGCGCATCGGGGTGGGGGTGGCGGTGCTCAACCGCCTCCTCTACGCCGTGGGGGGGTTCGACGGCAGCAGCCGCCTGCGCTCGGCCGAGTGCTACCACCCCGAGCGCGACACCTGGCGGCCGGTGGCTGCAATGGCAACGATCCGCAGCGGGGCCGGTGAGCGGGGCGGGGGGGGAGAGGGGAAAGGGGGGTCCGAAAGGGGGGTTCTGTAGGGGAAAGGGGGGGTCCGAAAGGGGGGTTCTATAGGGAAAGGGGGGGTCCGAAAGGGGGGTTCTATAGGGGAAAGGGGGGGTCCGAAAGGGGGGTTCTATAGGGGAAAGGGGGGGCCTGTAGCAGAGAGGGGGGGTCCTATAGGGGAAGGAAGGTCCATACCGGAGAGGGGGGGATCCTATAGGGGGTCCCATAGCGGAAAGGGGGAGGGTCCTTTAGCAGAAACGGGGGTTCTATAGGGGAAAGGGGCTCTGTAGACGCGGGGGGCTCTATAGGCGCAGGGGGGGCTCTATAGGCGCAGGGGGGCTCTATAGGCGCAGGGGGGGCTCTATAGGCGCAGGGGGGCTCTATAGGCGCAGGGGGCGCTCTATAGGCGCAGGGGGGGCTCTATAGGCGCAGGGGGGCTCTATAGGCGCAGGGGGCGCTCTATAGGCGCAGGGGGGCTCTATAGGCGCAGGGTCCTCTATAGGCGCAGGGGGCGCTCTATAGGCGCAGGGGGCGCTCTATAGGCGCAGGGGGGCTCTATAGGCGCAGGGGGGCGCTCTATAGGCGCAGGGGGCGCTCTATAGGCGCAGGGGGGCTCTATAGGCGCAGGGGGCGCTCTATAGGCGCAGGGGGGCTCTATAGGCGCAGGGTCCTCTATAGGCGCAGGGGGGGCTCTATAGGCGCGGGGGGGCTCTATAGGGTCAGGGGGTCTCTATAGGCACAGGGGGGCTCTATAGGTGCAGGGTCCTCTATAGGCGCGGGGGCGCTCTATAGGCGCAGGGGGTCTCTATAGGGTCAGGGGGTCTCTATAGGCGCGGGGGGGCTCTATAGGCGCAGGGGGGGCTCTATAGGGGCGGGGGGGGCTCTATAGGCGCAGGGGGGGCTCTATAGGGGCGGGGGGGGCTCTATAGGCGCGGGGGGGGCTCTATAGGGGCGGGGGGGGCTCTATAGGCGCAGGGGGGGCTCTATAGGGGCGGGGGGGGCTCTATAGGCGCAGGGGGGGCTCTATAGGGGCGGGGGGGGCTCTATAGGCGCAGGGGGGGCTCTATAGGCGCAGGGTCCTCTATAGGCGCAGGGGGGCTCTATAGGCGCAGGGGGCGCTCTATAGGCGCGGGGGGGGGCTCAGATCGCTGCTGCCCCCCAGGGGTCTGCGCCCTCAACAACTGCATCTACGCCATGGGCGGTTACGACGGCGCGGACCAACTCAGCAGCGCGGAGCGCTACGACGCCGAGGCCGACGCGTGGAGCTTCGTGGCCCCCATGCGGCACCGGCGCAGCGCGTTGGGGGTCACCGTGTACCAGGGCAAGATCTACGTGTTGGGTACGGGGGCGACGGCTCCTATGGGGCACGTAGGGCATGGGGGGGCGATGTGTTCTATGGGGCACATAGGGCATGGGGGGGCGATGGCTCCTATGGGGCACGTAGGGCATGGGGGGGCGATGTGTTCTATGGGGCACATAGGGCATGGGGGGGTGATGGCTCCTATGGGGCACATAGGGCATGGGGGGGTGATGTGTTCTATAGGGCACATAGGGCATGGGGAGGGTGATGGCTCCTATGGGGCACATAGGGCATGGGGGGGCGATGGCTCCTATGGGGCACGTAGGGCATGGGGGGGCGATGTGTTCTATGGGGCACGTAGGGCATGGGGGGGGGGCGATGGCTCCTATGGGGCACGTAGGGCATGGGGAGGGTGATGTGTTCTATGGGGCACATAGGGCATGGGGGGGTGATGTGTTCTATGGGGCACATAGGGCATGGGGGGTGATGTGTTCTATGGGGCACATAGGGCAGGGGGGGGCGATGTGTTCTATAGGGCACATAGGGCATGGGGGGGCGATGTGTTCTATAGGGCACATAGGGCATGGGGGGGCGATGTGTTCTATGGGGCACATAGGGCATGGGGGGGCGATGTGTTCTATAGGGCACATAGGGCATGGGGGGGCGATGTGTTCTATGGGGCACATAGGGCATGGGGGGGGCGATGTGTTCTATGGGGCACATAGGGCATGGGGGGGCGATGTGTTCTATGGGGCACATAGGGCATGGGGGGGCGATGTGTTCTATGGGGCACGTAGGGCATGGGGGGGCGATGGCTCCTATGGGGCACATAGGCATGGGGGGGCGATGTGTTCTATGGGGCACATAGGGCATGGGGGGGCGATGTGTTCTATAGGGCACATAGGGTATAGGGGGGGCGATGTGTTCTATAGGGCACATAGGGCATGGGGGGGCGATGTGTTCTATAGGGCACATAGGGCATAGGGGGGGCGATGTGTTCTATGGGGCACATAGGGCATGGGGGGGGCGATGTGTTCTATGGGGCACATAGGGCATGGGGGGGCGATGTGTTCTAGGGCACTATATATGGTTACATAGCCCCATAGCCCCCTATAGCACCATAGTCTCCTATAGCGCCTATAGCTCCTATACCCCCATCACTCCCCATAGCCCCCATCACCTCCGTATCCCCCTATAGCCCCATAGCCCCCTATACCCCCCATAGCCCCCTATAGCCCCATAGCCCCTATACCCCCCATAGCCCCTATACCCCCATAGCCCCCTATACCCCCATAGCCCCTATAGCCCCATAGCCCCCTATACCCCCATAGCCCCCTATACCCCCATAGCCCCTATAGCCCCATAGCCCCTATACCCCCATAGCCCCTATAGCCCCATAGCCCCTATACCCCCATAGCCCCTATACCCCCCATAGCCCCTATACCCCCATAGCCCCCTATACCCCCATAGCCCCATAGCCCCCCATAGCCCCTATACCCCCATAGCCCCTATAGCCCCATACGTCCCATAGGGGGCTATGACGGCCACGCCTTCCTGGACTCGGTCGAGTGCTACGATCCGGTGTCGGACGCCTGGACCGAGGTGACGCGGATGACGTCAGGACGCAGCGGCGTGGGCGTGGCCATCACCATGGAGCCGTGCCGGGAGCAGCCGCCCCCCCCCCCCGCAGTGCCTCTGCTGACCCCGGGGGGGGGGGACAAACGGCTTCACCCCCCCCCCCCCTTCACCACACGGCGGCCAATGGGGGGGGGGTGCGATGTTGACCTCTGAACCCCCCCCATAACCCCCCCCCCCGGTTTTAAAGCGGGGGGGGCACACAGCCCCCCCCCCCCCCCCCCCATTGAGCACCGTTTTTATGGATTCGGGATCGCGTTGTTACCGAAATAAAGCGAATTTTGTGATTAAACGGGAAAAGGGGGGGGGCACCGGGATGGGAGCGACCATGGACCCCCCCGCGCTGAGAGCCCCTATAGCCCCCATCCCCCTATAGCCCCCATCCCCCTATAGCCCCCATCCCATTCCCCCTATAGCCCCCATCCCCCTATAGCCCCCATCCCCCTATAGCCCCCATCCCATTCCCCCTATAGCCCCCATCCCCCTATAGCCCCCATCCCCCTATAGCCCCCATCCCCCTATAGCCCCCATCCCATTCCCCTATAGCCCCCATCCCCCTACAGCCCCCATCCCATCCCCCTATAGCCCCCATCCCCCTATAGCCCCCATCCCATCCCCCTATAGCCCCCATCCCCCCTATAGCCCTCATCCCATCCCCCTATAGCCCCCATCCCCCTATAGCCCTCATCCCATCCCCCTATAGCCCCCATCCCCCTATAGCCCCCATCCCATCCCCCTATAGCCCCCATCCCCCCTATAGCCCTCATCCCATCCCCCTATAGCCCCCATCCCCCTATAGCCCCCATCCCATCCCCCTATAGCCCCCATCCCATTCCCCCTATAGCCCCCATCCCCCTATAGCCCCCATCCCATCCCCCTATAGCCCCCATCCCCCTATAGCCCCCATCCCATTCCCCCTATAGCCCCCATCCCCTATAGCCCCCATCCCATCCCCTATAGCCCCCATCCCCCTACAGCCCCCATCCCATCCCCCTATAGCCCCCATCCCCCTATAGCCCTCATCCCATCCCCCTATTGCCCCCCCATCCCATCCCCTATAGCCCCCCCATCCCATCCCCCTATAGCCCCCATCCCATCCTCTATAGCCCCCCCATCCTATCCCCCTATAGCCCCCCCATCCTATCCCCCTACAGCCCCCATCCCATCCCCCTATAGCCCCCATCCCCCTATAGCCCTCATCCCATCCCCCTATTGCCCCCCCATCCCATCCCCTATAGCCCCCATCCCATCCTCTATAGCCCCCCCATCCTATCCCCCTACAGCCCCCATCCCATCCCCCTATAGCCCCCATCCCCCTATAGCCCTCATCCCATCCCCCTATTGCCCCCCCATCCCATCCCCTATAGCCCCCATCCCATCCTCTATAGCCCCCCCATCCCATCCCCCTATAGCCCCCATCCCATCCTCTATAGCCCCCCCATCCTATCCCCCTATAGCCCCCCCATCCCATCCCCCTATAGCCCCCATCCCATCCTCTATAGCCCCCCCATCCTATCCCCCTATAGCCCCCCCATCCCATCCCCCTATAGCCCCCATCCCATCCTCTATAGCCCCCCCATCCCATCCCCCTATAGCCCCCCATCCTATCCCCCTATAGCCCCCATCCCATCCCCTATAGCCCCCCCATCCCATCCCCCTATAGCCCCCCCATCCCATTCCCCCCCCCCCCATTCCCCCCCCCAAACAGCCCCCCCCACACTCAATCCCTTCTCCTCTTTATTGGAGCTGATGATGGAGGAGGGAGAAGGGGGGGGAACACGGGGGGGGGGGGGAACACAGACACCCCCCCCAGATAATGGGGGGGAGATGGGGGGGGCACCCCCATGGCCCCCCCCGGGGGTCCCGACCGAACCATTCACAGTATATACAAAAATAAAAGCTCTGCCCCCCCCCCATCCGTGCCCCCCCCCACCAATAAAGGCCACATCATGGGGGGGGCCCGACCCCCCCCCAATAAACGGGGGGCACATCCCCTACACACCCCCCCCCCCCACATCCCCCAAGCACCATTGTGCCCCCCCCCCGCTGTGGCCCCCCCCCATATGAAGGGGGACCACAGCCCCAGTGCTACAGTACAGTGTTCAAAATGGGGGGGCCCCCCCCCAGACCTCCCCCCCCCCACTTTAGGATATGGGGGGGGCACTTTGTTATTGCTTCATCTCTAATGGGGATCTGGGGGGGGGGTGCGGACACCCCCACTATGGCCTGGACCCCCCCATATCAATGGCTTTGGGGTGAGGTGTCCCCCCCCGGGGGGGGGGGGGATGTTTTATGGGGGGGGGTCCCTGTTTTTTGTCTTTTCAACTTTTGTAAAAAATTGAATAAAAATTCCCCCCCCCCCAAAAAAATTAAATAAAAATAAATAAAAATAAAGCAAATTCTGCTCCGGGGGGGGGCATTTTCCTCCCCCCCCCCCCCCCCCCCCCCCCCAATGATGTACAATGGAGGTGGGGGGGAGGGGTATCACCATTCACCCCCCCCCTCCATCGCCTTGGTCCGGTCCCTCCTCCCTCTCGGGGGGTCTCCCCGGGGGCCGCTCTGGGGGGTGACATAGGGTGGGGGTGGGGGGATTTCTCCATCATCACCATCACCATCATGGGGGGGGGGGCGGCGCTGGAGGGCCGGGCCCCGCCCCCCCTCCTCATCCTCCTCCAGGGGGAGGTCGAAGCGGAAGCGCGGTTGGGCCGGGGGGGGGCCCGGGGGGGGGGGCGGGGAGGGGCTGTGCGGGACGCGGCTGTGGTACCAATGGCGGTTCTCCTCCAGCGCCTCCAGGATGTCCTGGGCATCGGGGTGCACCAGGTCCGCCCAGGCCTCCCACAGCGGGTGCACGATGTAGTCGATGAAGCCCACCTAAAGGGGGGGGAGAATGGGGGGGGTCGTGTCCATAGGGATCATTGTGTCCATAGGGATCATCATAGCCATAGGGATCATTGGACCCAACCCATGAGGGTCTTGTGTCCATAGGGATCATTGGACCCAACCCATGAGGGTCATTGTGTCCATAGGGATCATCACAGCCATAGGGATCATTGTGTCCATAGGGATCATTGAACCCAACCCATGAGGGTCATTGTGTTCATAGGGATCACTGGACCCAACCATAAGGGTCATTGCGTCCATAGGGATCATTGGACCCAACCCATGAGGGTCATTGTGTCCATAGGGATCATCACAGCCATAGGGATCATTGTGTCCATAGGGATCATTGAACCCAACCCATGAGGGTCATTGTGTTCATAGGGATCACTGGACCCAACCATAAGGGTCATTGCGTCCATAGGGATCATTGGACCCAACCCATGAGGGTCATCGCATCCATAGGGATCATCATAGCCATAGGGATCATTGAACCCAACCCATGAGAGTCATTGTGTCCATAGGGATCATTGGACCCAACCCATGAGGGTCATTGTGTCCATAGGGATCATCATAACCATAGGGATCATTGTGTCCATAGGGATCATTGGACCCAACCCATGAGGGTCATCGCGTCCATAAGGATCATCATAGCCATAGGGATCATTGTGTCCATAGGGATCATCATAGCCATAGGGATCATTGGACCCAACCCATAAGGGTCATTGTGTCCATAGGGATCATCAAATCCATATGGATCATCATATCCATATGGATCATCGTACCCAACCATAAGGGTCATTGTGTCCATAAGGATCATTGTGCCCATAAGGGTCATCATGTCCATGAAGGTCATCATGTCCATCGGGATCCCCACATCCATCAGGATCCCCACTTCCATCAGGATCCCCACATCCATCAGGACCCCCACGTCCATCGGGATCCCCACACCCATCAGGACCCCCACATCCATCAGGACCCCCACGTCCATCAGGATCCCCACTTCCATCAGGACCCCCACATCCATCGGGATCCCCACACCCATCAGGATCCCCACACCCATCAGGACCCCCACGTCCATCAGGATCCCCACGTCCATCAGGATCCCCACATCCATCAGGACCCCCACGTCCATCGGGATCCCCACACCCATCAGGATCCCCACATCCATCAGGACCCCCACGTCCATCAGGATCCCCACACCCATCAGGATCCCCACATCCATCAGGACCCCCACACCCATCAGGATCCCCACGTCC
>JAQZCJ010000193.1:0-26328 GCA_028858755.1 Ara ararauna
TCGTGAAGAGGGGGAGATCCACCACCCGTTTTTGTAGCTGCGCCTTAAGTACCATAATACTGTGATGAGATCCCCTTTTGAGCTTTCTGTTCTCCAGGGAGGACACATAACTTCTTCAGTCTTTAGCAGGTTCTCCAGCCTTTTGATGATTTTTATGGCCCTCCCTTGGACCCTCTCCACTCAGTTCACATCTTCTTTAAATTGTCAGGACCAGAACTGAATGAGGTACTTGAGGTGTGGACTGACAAGAAATAAGTAGAAAGGGATGATCACATGTCTATCTCTGCTGGTAATGTTCCTACAGATGCACCCCAGGATCCTTCACTTACTATTTATTTCTATTCCAGTTGTCAGTTCAATTCCAGTTCTACTTAATAGTCCTCAAGAATCTTCTTTTGCACACTTCATAAGGGACTATGCCTTCCCTAAAGAGGGCACATTATAAAAAGGCTCATGATGGGTAGAAGTAAAAAACATAAGGATGAAGTACCATGTTCAAATATGTATGACACATCAATAGAGAATTTGAAAATAACAGCCCAGTCTTATTATAGTTGCCTAGAGAGTTCGTCTTCCAGATACTATGCAAGCAGAAGTGTTTACACTTCTTCAGGATTTTTTCCTGGCAAATGAAGACATGTTCTGAAAAATACAATTGCTGTCAGTGTCAAACGTGGTAGTTTATTTTCTTTGGTATCATAAAGTAGTAGTGTAGATGACTAGGTTACTACTCTTCATCTGTGGCTACATAAACATGAAATAACATCTGGTGGTAGGGTGGGATATGTATACCTTATAATATTCTTTATAATCTTTGTAGAAGAGTGTGTAAATTCCTCTTAAGAATAAAAAACAGAATAAAAAAATCAGTAGCTGTAGTTTATTTTCTTCGGCTTTTTTTAAATGACTGGAACATTTATAGCATATTCATCAAAGTCAGAAACTTCAGTTTCCAGCTTATATAAATTACATAAACCCTTTTATACAGAAGCACTCTTTATTTACTGTTCAAGGAACTACGCAAGGAAATGCTATTTGTTAGATTTCATTAAACTCTCTTAAAAGATAATGAAAGAATAAGTCTTGCAGACGCGAACATTGTATTCCTATGCCAATAACTGGAGTGAATCATGAGTATGCATCCGTCCACTATCTCCAGCTACAAATGTAAGGTTCTTGTTTCCACCAGGACACTGCATGAGGTTATAGGTTACCTTGAGATATCCCAATTATGTGATAATCAAAGAAGTGATTTAAGCTTTTTCATATTATGTACAACAAGCAGCAACTAGCCCTAATTAACTGATAGACACCATCATTTGTATTAACAAGATTTATGCATTTTCACACAGTTCACAATTTTGGGAAGGAGAGGCTTCATTTCAAAAGTGAAAATCATCATAATGTACACGCAACATAGAATCACAGAATCATAGAATCATAGAATCATAAAATGATTAGGGTTAGAAAGGACCTTAAGGTCATCCAGTTCCAACTTCCCTGCCATGGTCAGGGACACCTCACCCTAGAACATGTCACCCAAGGCCCCGTCCAACCTGGCACTGAACACTGCCAAGTACAGAGCATTTACCTCTTCTTTGGACAACCTATTCCAGTGCCTCACCATCTTCACAGTAAAGAACTTCCTTATATCCAAACTGAACTTTCTCAGTATAAGTTTGAACCAATTCCCCCTTGTCCTATCACTACAATCCCTGATGAAGAGTCCCTCTCCAACATCCATGTCCTTTTCTAATGTGTAGGATAATTGGCTCACAATAAGTTGGCAACCTTTAATTTGTCATAACTTGTTTCTAAGCAAAGTGTTCACAGTTCTTGTTTAAATTCACATCCTCAAACTCTACTGGTGCAGTATTTTATGTTGATAAGTTATACATAAAAATACGTTCAGAATAACAGAGGGTAAAATTGTGATTTTGTACATACTCAGAGGTTTTAATTACCAACTGAGCTATATGAGTTGAGAGTTGCAATATAGTGATAGTAATAGCTTAACAGAATGGTTCACATTGTGCAGTGTTTGTACTAGCTTTTACCCCCCAAAAAGTAGCAAGATGGGTCTACTTTAATTCATTGAACACTTTTCAATAAATTTTCCATGGTCCTTTTACTTCTGGTTTTCCTTGGATTCTGCAAAATAAGAATTCTGAATAATCATCATAAATTCTTAGTCAAAATGTGATAAAACAGCATTTGTGTAGGCTTTAAGACTGAGTTTAAGTCTGTGTCTCATAGCCATAAGGACTTCTCCAGCATCCAGTGTTTTCTGTAGTATTGACAACATATTGTTAAAAGTAAATGTTACTCTCAATTTTAAGGCTGTAGACTTCAAAAGGCTGGGTTGCCTGAGGACTAAGAAAAACTCTTTGATTTGTAAATGAAAGCTCATATCTTGAAAAGACGCAAATGCATTTATCCAGGTAATTAAAGAGGAAATTCAGACTGAATTTAATTCTGCTGACTTAGTTAATAATTCAGATTTGTGTTTTAAATTACTTTAAATGCAAATATCAACTCTTTGATGGGATACTGCAATTGTTAACTTTTGTCCTGCATGATGCCATTTACCCTGTAACCTGATTCAGCAAGTATGTAATGAGGTCAATTGCCCTGACTAAGAGCATCATTGAAAGAACCCAATAAAGAGAACATTTCTAATTGAAGTAAAAAGGAAGAGCAAAAAGAAAATGACCTTGAACATTTTGCTGGTGAAATTACCCATCTGACAGCTATGGAACTGAAGATATAAGCATGAAAACACCCTTCTCTCAGTATATTAATAATAAACCGCTTGCTTCATGTCTTGTCGTGCTAGGGCTTTATGCAGGCATAATGCTCTTAATCATGAAGCTGTACTTATACAGCAGTAGAGCTTTGCATGGCATTTCACTGTGATAAAAATAAAAAGCATCTTACAGCCTTCTTCAATATTTTTTTTCTCAAATATAGACTAGAAAGTAAAACATATCATTTAATCACTTTGCCTCTGTAGGTGATTAGTATTCTGGGATCTTTCTCTTCTGTTATGTGCTACTATAAAAATAAACATTATTTAGAGTGATAATAGTAAAGGAAATGTTAGTGAATATAAAGGCAAGAGTTGATACAAAAAAGGGTAATTAAAGTTGTATTATACCAGTAAGTCACTCTGTTCTGAAAATGTTCTACTCAATACTTCTGATACTATTTGAATACTAATATGATGCATTACATATCTCATTTGTTATTATTTTTAATATGTGCCTTTGTATTAAAATCTGAGCTGCATATTTTGATAACATTTTTCTATGGAAGTTATATCCACAAATTTTTTTAAGCTCACAGAACAACTATACCATTTTTTGGCTTCTGCTTTTCATTCTCCAAGAGCTGATTTTGTAAGTTGCCACAAAAATTTTAGGTAAGTGCTGATAGAGTTCCTGCCTTGAAAATGTTTTTTTATTCTTACTTTTTTTCGTATTTTAAACTTTTTCAAAAAGGCAGAAATTTTCTACTGAAATAATTTACAGAAGCATAACATTTATCTTCCACCATATAGTTAAGTGCTTGGATCAGGCACAAGTTTGATTTAAACTCATTAGGACAACAAAAAATGAAGTGCTGCTGCTGGTATTGATGTCTGCAGAAGGTGGACACATATCAAGGAATAACTTCTTTTTTAATCTTCATTATTTGAGTTAGTAAAAAGAATGTTCCTTCCAAAAGATAAAAAAAGTAAACGAGATGAGCAGAACATGCTTACTACAGCAATATTGCAACCAAACAGCAGGTATAATGAGCAAAAAGAGAAGCAAACGATTCCCCAAGGGACTAAATTAGAGACAAAAGGGTGTAATCTCATATTCAGTTACTTATTTGCATGAATCATTTTAATGAGTTTCCAAGTGTTCTGGTATAGTATGTGTATGAAGATAGCGTCTTCAGATAAAACTGTATCCATATACACAGTGAAAAAATAGAAGATAATGTCCATACTTTTGAAAGAATTTGTATCTTCAGAGTTTTGCTGATCCCTGATACTATTCTTCTACAATTAGGCAGCTCTCAAGTAGGCTGACTTCAGCTTTTAAGCCCTGAGTCACAGGATGGTAATGGGGAATGTAGTAATTTTGGTTCCAACAGACCTGAACCTGAGTTCTTTCAGCAGATCCTTTTGTGGTTATGGTTAGGATTTCAACATGGCACAAACGTTGATTCAATTTGCTGAATCCTTCATAGTTTGGAATATGACAGAAGAAAGGGGTGGTGCAGAGGTTTCCAGGAGAGCACTTTCTTTTGTATACCTAAAGGAAAGAAAAAGAAAAAGAAAAAGAAAAAGAAAAAGAAAGAAGAAAAAGAAAAAGAAAAAGAAAAAGAAAAAGAAAAAGAAAAAGAAAAAGAAAAAGAAAAAGAAAAAGAAAAAGAAAAAGAAAAAGAAAAAGAAAAAGAAAAAAGGAAGGAAGGAAGGAAGGAAGGAAGGAAGGAAGGAAGGAAGGAAGGAAGGAAGGAAGGAAGGAAGGAAAGAAAGGAAGGAAGGAAGGAAGGAAGGAAGGAAGGAAGGAAGGAAGGAAGGAAGGAAGGAAGGAAGGAAGGAAGGAAGGAAGGAAGGAAGGAAGGAAGGAAGGAAGAAAGAAAGAAAGAAAGAAAGAAAGAAAGAAAGAAAGAAAGAAAGAAAGAAAGAAAGAAAGAAAGAAAGAAAGAAAGAAAGAAAGAAAGAAAGAAAGAAAGAAAAAAGAAAAGAAAGAAAGACAGACTACATTTTTGTAACAATAGTCACCTGAAAATAACTGTAGGAAGACCAGAAGGAAGGGAGGGAATGACATGTTAAGCTCCTGAAATGGAGCAGGAGCTATTAAGTCATTGTCAGTCACTTATCTAAGTATAAGGTTAGAACAATACACCTTCTATTTCCATTTTAACACTGGAAATAGTACTGTGGAGAAAAGAATATATGTCAGCAAAATATCATACTCAGTGAAAAAAGGTGTCATTTATGAGATTGGTCACTAACTCTGGCCACATGGAGGAAAGACAGAAGGCTGTTATTCAGAGTTAGATATGCTAGCCTCTTTGACTTGTGAATACTAATAACTCAAGGTGCTTGGACTTCCTTCATATTTAATATATGACCGTATTTTACTGGAGTTATAATGACCAATGATTTTTCTACTGTACAGATTTTCTGTATTAAACTGATAATATTTGTTTCTACAAACATCACTGTATCTTAATGACAACACATGGGTGTGATTAATCTCATCTCTAAGCATCTAAAAGCTAGAATGTAATTTTCTGCTTTTTATTGAGCCTTTTATAATTAAAAAGAGAAAATATTTGAAGATACTAATCTCAACTCTATCAGAAATTAATTTTAGAATGTACTGTATCAGACTCAGATATTGAGTCTTGGATATCTGCTAAAACTTAAATATATAATTATTAGATACTGCCATTTTTTATAGCACTTCCTTTAATGTTTGGGTATTTTTTCTAAACAATCAGCCATCAAAGAGGAAGCCCAATTTCTTTAAGACAAGGCTTTTGAGGCAAGAAATATTAACAGATTAATGTTCTGGACTCTACAGAAATCCAAAAGAGTCAAGATATTTTTCCCTCACTAGCTTTGGTGGATGAAGATCACCCACAACAGCAATTAATCTCAGTTTTTGAAAGACTAGTAAGTAATTCTGCACATGCTGGCAAACAGAAAGAGCAAAAGTAAAAAAGAGATGTTTTCCCAACTTCTAGGAGAGAGAAAATTATTCACAAACAAACCTCTGAAATTTTAATTCTAAAATTCTGAAATATGAATTTAGGACTCAGAAGATTATTTTTTTCCCTTATCTATCACTTTTATATTAGTAATATAATGATATTAATTACTTAGTCTCATGTTAAATCTAATATTCTGTTATCTAACACTCTCTCTTCACTAGTGGAAATTAAATATTTAACTACGCTTGAGATTCTAAATAAAAGTTACAAATTTAGAGTCATCATGTAAATAATCATATATGTACTGACATATTTATTATTAATTATTTATACATATGTTTATATTATTTTTACAGATTATATTTAGTAATTGAATAAAGTTACATGTAAAATATAGTCTGAATAACTGTTGTCTTACAGAAAGGCCAGGCAGGATGTAATCTAGTTTTCTAAAAAATACGTGATAACAAACTTTCTCCAAGGCTTATTTGCAACTGTATTTCCCAGAACACCAGAAATAAACTTTTGAAATTAATCTAGAATATTTTGCAATGGATTAAGTAATTACTGAAATCTACTTTTTTCTTTGATTTAAGATTCAATAGTGCGTTGTAGTGATTGCTCAAATTAAGAAGACAATCTAACAACTACATTGTAAGCCTAGGACTTCATAATTGGTGTGCTCCTGTTTTGCCTTGCTTAGTGTGACTGCTCAGGTAGCTTGTCCAACTTTGCATCAGGTTTCCCATCTGAAACATGGACTTAGTATAAAGATATATCCTTTTAAAAAACATTCGTTGTAAAGTAGATCACTCAGATTTCCCTTAGAATTAATAAGGTTAATCTCCACAATTAGGCAGCCAAAAATTGAAGAACATAGAGAACTAAAAACGTGCTACCTGTGCTGTATCCCAAAGATTAATTTCATTATCCACTATGATAATTATGGTCATCTTGTAATGTTGCAATGACCAGCTCCAAAAGGTCAGTTAATTTTCATCTTTAATTTTGAATTATCCATCTCTTGTTTTATATTGAAACTTTTACATGGGAATTTTCATATTTTTATTGTAAGATTTCATTCTTGTGAGGATAATTTTCTCATTTATCCCTCTGTATCACATGGAAAATACTAGTTGTGATTCATTGTCTACAAACTTCCAAGATTTCACTGTATAAGGTTGTTTTGCCAAGATGTACTGGGAACTGACTTCCTTTTCTTGTCTTTTGTACTATTAGCATTCATGCTATTTGTATAAATCCACATGGAGTAAAAGCCACATTATATTTTTGTGCAAAGCAGTGATATCCTTTACCATACACACAATAATCTATGATAATTGCCGAGTATTTATTCTAGACGTAAGAATAACCAAAGCGTGCTGGCACTTCAGTTAACAATAGAAAGGAAATTACATTTGAAGTTTATAAAAGGTAGACTCTTTTAAGATTAGTTTCACTCTTTATGCGTACTATTTTTCTAAAGATTTCTGGCTACATCTTGAAGAAGAATTATTCACATGAATTTTTATATCACTTAATTTCAAGGAAAAGTCACCATCTGCATTCCTTTAAAACAGCAACCTAAGACCCACTGACTGAGCTGAGCTGAGCTGTTCAAAGTCAGGGGTGATTGTTTTAGAGCACACCAGACATGCTAACTAGTTTAAAAACATGCTGCTTCAGATTTATGCTTTGCAATTGGCACAGATATCAGACAAGACATTAAAGAAAAACAATCAATTTTAAACTGTAGAACTAGAGCAGCATGCTATCTGCACTTTTTTATTTATTTACTTATTTTTCTGTAAGAGGCATAGGAATGAAATGTGAAATTCCTAGCTAGACACTTTTTTCTTCAGCAGACTCTGAAAATCAATAGTAAAAAGTTTTTGCACAGAGGCAGACTAATACCATCATCCTCTCCTCGTGTGTTCACAAGGTGCTGTTAGTTTGGTGGAGCCTGTTTCTCTCTATCAGCATTGGCCTAAGTGTCATCTAGGAGCCTCAGTAATTGACTTGATCAACTGCTTTTGATCAAGAGATGCCAGGTGCTGTACAACCACAGAACAGTGTCCTCTTAGATCTTCAACTTCAGGCAAATGGTATGTACAAACAAGGGTTGAGTGGCTCATATTTCTTTCCTAGAGTTTTCAGTGAATATTGGAATGCCTTATAGAAAATGTCAATTAAATACTTCGTAGGCTACACTGTATAACTGAAAGATTTTATCCTTATTAGGTCAGAAAGAGAGGTCAAAAGAATAACAATGTAAAATGGTTACAGGTAAGGAACTGCAGAAGCAATATTTATTTTCCCCTTTGCCATTAGACTATCCTGAGGGTAAAAATGACACTGAAGTTAGATCTTGTCTTCCTGCAACTTAGGTAATGAAATCAGATACAGCTGCTTGTCTATCTGTATTAATGCTTTTCTGCATTAGTATTTGCAGAATAATACAAGTTAGTTGAGCAATTTTGCCCCATGACAGCACTCCGCTGACACTGGTTTCATCTACATGAGCTGCCCTCCACCTGTTGGTGGAACTTCTTTCCTCCTACCTACAGAGTTTGGTACCTGTGTGAGCATCATATATAGCAGGCTGGCAATGTTCTAGCATGCCAGATAGTAGCAAGAAAATGTTGCCCTGAAAAAGGAGGAGAGCTAGAAACCCAGGGTGACAGCAAGGCAGGCAGTCCCCACATCAACCATGGATAGTCCCACTGCACCAACATAAGAGAAGTAGGGCAGGTTTGGTAACCAGGGTCGAATGAAGCCCTAGTGAATGCTAGACAAATCCAGTTGAGGTTTGAGCTCCAGCCTCAGCAAAGCAAAGTACAAATCAGCAAAGTATTGAGCATGGGACAGTACAGCTTAGGCAAGAACAAGGGCCTTATCCAATGGGCTGGTACTCCATGAGATTTCTTATAGCTTTTTCCCACAGCATTATTCCCTTTAACAAAAGGCTTATCCAAGGTTGTACAGCCATCCCATTCCAGGGCTGGCCTTGGCAGCCAAATCCTTGGGTGAAGGAAGAGATTGCAGAACTGGTTGGTACACTGAGGGCCTTAACATTTTATTTCTCATTATCTTAGAACGCCCATATTCAGTCATTCTGTTCAGCTTATTAAAATCTTGTTATCTATATCTATTTATTTATATATGTATGTAAGCTTTATATAACATTGCTTTTCATTTCTATGCTGTATTCTATATTAATATTTTCCAGTAATTTTCTCCTTAGTTCAATGCTTTGCAGTTGAACTTGAATTTTTCTTGGTTCAGAGCTAAGGATTAACAATAAGAGTAAAAGGCACCTAATGTAGGTCCCTGAAGTTAGGCCCTTGTCATTAGTCAAAAAAAGATAGTACTTTTTTATACTAGCTCTTCTTGTTGAGAATAAAAGAAATTTCAGAAACACAAGCCCTACTTTAAAGCTAAAATAAAAATTTGTGCGAATCTTTCTTTGTGACTGAAGCTTTTTAAAGTAAAGGAATTTTTTTTTTTCCAGATCTATTGCCAGCAACTGTTGCTTTCCAGTTCTGTCACAATATAGAGCAAAAATATTGTTCACCAAATCCAACACACTAATAGTGATTAAATGTTCCAGGGGAAACATGTGGTTCACATGCTGTTTTGTAACTTCAGAGAAACAGATTGAAAATCTTCAGTATGTCATACCTAGACCAGACAGTGATAGTGTGACAATCAAACCCCCTCAACAGGTGAGAAAGTGTAGATTGGTGCCACCTGATAAATAAATGTGTTGCTTTCAATTCTGTTACAGCAGCAGTGAAAACATGTCACGTTAGCTTTGCATTGATTCATTGCATGCTTAAGAGGAACGCTGGCAGATTGCTTTAATTAACAGATATACAAGGGCTGCTGGTGTTTTCAAAGTGAAATTTCCTTGCCTCCTGCTGCATACCATCAGACTGTCATTCTCAGGTGGCAGAATGACAGGCTATCAGAGGAACAGCTCTAGAAGCTTTTCATTCTCAGCACTGTCTAAATATCTGCATTAACAATATGTCCTTGTTCATAAGCACTTTTTATTCTGCAGTCTTGAGGAAAAAAACCCCAGCAACATCCTTCAAAAAAAGTCAACAGTTGGATCTCTTGATTTTTCCCACAAGATGAAGTAGATTAATTATAATATTCTTCATTCAAACATTTTTTCATGTAAACAACCAACTGCTTAGATGGATGCATTACATATCTTGCTGCATAATTGTTTACTGATTTTCATTCACCTCAACTTGAAAAGCAAACCGATACAACATAGGTATCCACTTCAAACTCAAATTGTAGGTGTCTAGTAAGGCACTTCAGCAAAGAAAGTTCTCTCAGTCCCTTAAATATTAATAGATACATCATTAGATGCCTTTCAAGCATTCATGAAAAAAATGTAGTTCACTGAAGTTTAAGTACTTGAATTAGGCAGATGGAACATCTTTCTGCAAGACTTAAAATGTCACCTTTGTACTAGTGCTGAAACACCAGGTACTTCTGTAGCTCATCCTTTTTCTGAAATCTGGCAGGCTGGACTTAGAGCTTAGGCTCAGTTCAAATTCTGTTAAGAAGTTTAAATTAACAAATACTGATGTGTATGTCAGTGTGTGCACGTATGTATCTGTGAGACAGGAGTAATGAAGCTCTGTCTCCTCAGATTATAAATCACTTCAAAGAATGAAGTAATAATATCTCCTTTAGGCCTGCTCTCATGAGATCATTCTCATGAGATCATTCTCATGAGAAAATTAAGCTTAATGTTGTACATATATAAACCTGAATAATTCCTGAGAAATACAGACAGTTATACAAAGAAATATTGCAGGAAACATGAAAAGGGATCTGAAGATAATTTACCTTCTCTATTGATCAATGGTGAAGTCTAAATGTGAAAATAAAACTACAGTCTGAGAAAGTTGGTGCTGTTCAGCCTGGAGAAGAGAAGGCTGCGTGGAGACCTCATAGCACCCTTCCAGTATCTGAAGGGGGCTTATAGGGATGCTGGGGAGGGACTCTTCATGAGGGACTGTAGTGAGAGGACAAGGGGTAACTGGTACAAACTTAAACGGGGGAAGTTTAGATTGGATATGAAGAAGAAATTCTTTACTGTCAGGGTGGTGAGGCACTGGAATGGGTTGCCCAGGGAAGTTGTGAATGCTCCATCGCTGGTGGTGTTCAAGGCTGGATTGGACATAGCCTTGGGTGGCATGGTTTAGTGTGAGGTGTCCCTGCCCCTGGCAGGGGGGTTGGAACTAGATGATCTTAAGGTCCTTTCCAACCCTAACTATTCTATGATTCTATATTAAATGTAAAGATTTTTTGCTGAATGTTCTTATGTACCACATACACAAGATTTAATTTTCTGAAGGTGTCATTGTTTAAGTAATTTTTATATCTGCATGACACCAAATACATGCTAAGATTCTTTGGAAGAGGGTATTCAGGAAGTATTTTAAAACCACATAAAACTGAAGGTTCTTTCTGCCTTGAAAATCTTTGCGGGTAACCACCAAGGAATTCTCATAATCAAATTAATCAGTGCTTTTCTATATTTTTTATATTTTCTTTTTAAATATATTTTTTCTTCAAACAATTGCATTCAATATTTTAGTCTATATAGTAATTAACATATTTAGAGTAATATTAAAAATACAGCTCACGTAAACTGACATATATCTTATAAAGAGAAAAGCAAGAAGTTTGGATGCAAAGGTTTTTTCATTACTGAATAAAAAATTAGAGAGAGGTTTTATTTTAAGAAAGGATTCCATAAAAGGAAAAGATAATGAAGAGAAGGAAGAGAGGAAGAAAGATACAGAAGGAGGAACATGGAGGAGAGAAAACAAAAGAATAGGAAATTCAGCTTCACCTCAAGAGTGCAGTGAGGATAACATTTCTCTCCAGTTAGCATCTTACATTCTATGCGATTTGTGTCAGGACTTCTAATATCCATGACTAGTGGTATATTGGATTCTTGGTTTTTGCTCAACATACAGTTAAAATGTACCTTGACCAATTTCTTGGTCTTATTCATTTGGAAAAATGAATAAGCTAACTAAAAAAAAGAAAAGGAGAAATATCTATTTTAATTTTATCCATTACTCCACATTGCAAAGTAAAAATTCATCTAGTTGACAGTCAAAAGAAAAAAAAATATATCAGGTTTCTGATAATGAGTTGATCTTATCTTGCACTTGACCACACAGTTCGACTTCCTCATTAAGTCCAACCAGAGAAAACACCAAAGTACCCCACAGAGTAAAACAGATCAATGACTTAAGCTCCCATACTGGGAGAGTCCTGACCCCAAACGCTTTCATTTGGTATCATGATGGAATCTTTATGACTTTTGTTTGATTTTTCTTTTTTCTTCAGTTAATTACTGGCTTGGTTCTGCATTATTTGTTCCTCTAGATTATGCAAACATGTGAAATGGGGTATGTCCCATTGTTATAATATTAAAAAAAGAATGTTTCCTTAGAAAACACTTTAGGAAGAGAGAAGTGTCACAACTGTATATTCTTGTTAGTAAAAGACAAAATTCCTTGGTAGTATTTCAGTAATACTATGTCCACCTTGTATTGCATAAGGATCAGGTTTGGATTCATATAATTTGCTTTACTGGATAAAATAATGATTTATTTTAATGAATAATCATCGTGGCAGTTCTTTTCTACTCAGATTTAAATAGGTTATGTCATGTCCTAATTTAAATAATACCTCTAATTCCCCTTGTTTGTATAGGAATTTGAAGCCTTCACTTTTAATGATCAGACTTTCTCCTCCCCACTGTTCTGAGAGCTTTTCCTGTACAACTTTCTTTTCTTTGCGTTTAAAATGTGTGGGTTGCGCAGAACAGCTTTGGCATAGTAATCCTGAACCTTGAAGCTGATTCCTGGAGTTATCTACAGCCCCAGGTAAGCAGGGAGAGCAAAATTCTGGGAAGGCAGTTGTGTCCTAAAACTGTCACCTTATAGATTTAATGCATTTATCTCTGAATCCTTAAAAGATTTAGTGATTTACACCTTTTCTTTCAAGACCCACTCGAATATCTTCAAGGAATACTTTTGTTGGTGTTGTTCAACAGCAAATAACCCATAGTAGATGTGGGATCTCATTCCCAGATGTTCACCAGTTGATTTGAACAACTCTGGCATCACAGACAAGTCAACACACACTTTCTTGAACTTCCGAAAACCATTTATTTTCAAAAAATATTTTTCTTCTGTAGAGGAAACACTGCAGGAGGGCATGGGCAAAATTTCATTATGTCTTCTCCTGACAGCATAATTACACCTGCAGTGAAGCACAGGAGTTAAGTATAGAATAGTTTTAAACTATTTTGGATATATGAGGAAATAAGCCATATATCTAACTTGTGATCGAAGGAATACAGGCATTGTCTGTGTTCAATTTTATATTCTTCATGTTCCCAGCTGCAGATCAGTGAAGTTGTGAGGCTATACAATAGTTTCTGCTCACTACTAGTTCTGCTATACTCATTTTGTATTTGTAATTATTGTATTAATATGTAATAAATTAATGTTTTAAGAATAGAAAATGGAAAAATTAGATAGATCTGAAAGAGTGAACAATCTCTCCAAAGCAAAGGTGGAAAGCACTCTGCATGCTTCTTAAAAGCACATAGAGACTCAAAGTTGTGCCATTTTGCTGAAATCAGTAGTTTTTTGTCATGCTCCATTGCTGGTGGTGTTCAAGGCTGGATTGGACATAGCCTTGGGTGGCATGGTTTAGTGGGAGGTGTCCCTGCCCCTGGCAGGGGGGTTGGAACTAGATGATCTTAAGGTCCTTTCCAACCCTAACTATTCTATGATTCTATATATGTAGCTGACATAAACATCCTAGTTGGCCATTACAAAATATGAACACCACTCTTATTTCATGTTTTTTTTCTGCTGTTGACAGAGATAATCTTAGGAAGTTTCTTAGTGCCATTGTGTAATTGAAATCAGTGCACAGAATTTACTTCTTTTTTGCAATGATGTAAAGACATATGCAAGACAGTTATGAAAGCATCTGAAAAACAAATGGGAATATCCATAGTAGCAGATCATACCATTAGTAAAAGAATATTTTTACAGAAGCAAAAGCTCTAGAATTTTCTATTGTGGGAGTATCACTCAGTCTTTAAAAATATTGACTGTACATATATAAAATCGATTACGCCTTGTACTCTTCTACTACCTTTCCTTTTCCCTCACTTTGTTATGAAATACCCTGAAGAAACAATGGAGATTTTCATCAGAAAATATCAACCATTCTCTGAAGAGATGGAACACCCCCACCATCTCATAAAAATGTGTTGTTTACTTGTGTGGAGAGAGTATTCTTATATTTTATTCATTAATAGTTTTAAATTACATGGAGATATCCAATTATGAATAGCAATAGACATAAAAACATCCCTGGGCCTTTACAGAAGGTCTACTAAGTCTTTCTCCCTTTGTAAACAAAACAAAACAAAAAACAAAAAAAAAAAAACAAAAAGAAAAGAAAACAATTAGAGGAAATAATCCATTATTTCATAAAGTTCACAGGGTAAAAATTTCAGCCCTTTCTACATTCCCAAAATAAACAAATGAAAGTGAATTGGACATAGGGGAGGAACTTCATTACATTTCCTAATAATGGCATATTTGAGAGCTCATTAAGAGCAATACCAAATCATCTCCTTTGTCAGAATTTCATTTTAGAGAAAAGACAGGAATAAGAGAAGGATAAAGCTTTTGTAAGGATGGCCTTTTCCTTTCTGTTGTTATGACTTCTTTTTATTAACATGTATTAATACTGTCCATCAGGACATTATCCATCAGTTCTTTTACTTTAAGGAACTTGATCACTCTTAAATACATTTGCAAGTCCATAATATAACGGGTTGTGATTCTGCAGGTGTATACCCCAATACTTATTTTTGACTAGATATGAAACTTTCAGATCATGGACACAATGAAAGGAGACAACATCTCTTCCATGTTTCTCAGTAGTTCAGTATTTTGGTACTCTAATAAACACCTCATGAGAGTGCACTTGTTTAAGCACTGTGAGCATTAGGGTGGTCTGGGAGGTGCTCTCATTCTCTCTAATTAAAGCTATATCAGTACGTCTAAATATTTTTTGGGCATGAGCTAGGTTCTCTAACCTACTGTTTGGGACACTTGTTTGGAATGAGATATGTCTGTGTTCCTGTCCATGCTGATAGTTTGTACATTTATACATTAAACTGCCTTTCTCTGTCACTCTCACAGCCGTCAGTTCTTCTGTCTACATCTCTGTCATATTGCATTATGTTTGTGCACTTTGTACCACCTGTACTTTTAGAAGACCAGGAACTGCTTGGAAAACTTTTCATTGCTCAAATGATGGTGTAGACAATATGTTTCTAAAATTAACAGCATTGAGAGGTGTTACAGGAATGAAATGTTTTCGTTAGTATTGGGATTCTTGTAGTCTGCATTTCTTCCATTGGAAGATAAGTTCTGTCCAACCCTGACTTTACCATATCATTTATTCTTACCTTATTTATTCTATCAACTGACTGCCTGCATTTTTCATTACTTTCAAATTAGCAAGAAATTTGAGCAAATCACATTGAAATCACCAACACTGATTGCTTCCATTTAATGAAAGGAAAGCTTAAAAACATTGCTCGGGGTGATGTATTTTATAAGGTCTTGAGACTATATTTGGTAACCGTCTATGGGGAGAAATTACAATGTAGATTTACAGAACTTTGCTCATAAACAGAAATTCAAACATTCCTCCTGGGAGTCATAATTTGTTTCATTCAAGACAATAAAGAGGTGACAAAGTTGAGTCAAACTTATTGCAGATTTTCTCAGAATCCTCAGGAGAAGCTAAAGAAATAATCATTTCTATAGCAACTAAATGCATCAACATTATGTTTATTAATTACACACGTGAACAGGAGAAATTGGAGGAAACAAAAAGTTGATGATTAGTCAGGACCTTACACTGGGACTGGGAAGCTATTACTTATAATGAAAATTGTGAGTTATTTTGTTCTTTCTTAGTATGAAACAACAGCAGTAAAACAGAAGCAGCTAATCAGGTATCTGCTGCCCACAGGTACAATTTAATGTCATAGCTGGAGGATTAGATACAGTTACTTTAACAAGTGAATGCTCTCCTTTTGTTTTTTTTTTTTTTTTAATTGGATTTCTTTTAGGTAGATTTTATCATATTTAGGTCCATACACATGCCTTCCTTGGTATATTCACTGTTTATGGTGCCAGGACAGTATTTGCTACTGTAGGACTCAGTCTTTTTTGGTTTTGGTTTTGGTTGCTGTGTTTTATTTATTTTGTGCGTGTGTGTTTTGTTTGGTTTTTTTTGTTTGGTTTGTTTGTTTGTTTTAATGGGGACTATTGGCCATGAAACCTCAGAAGTGATTCTACTTTAGAATAAATTGGAAAGAATGGTAATTCCCAGTAAGTAGACTCATAGGCCTATTGTACACAGTAGCCTTTTGTCAGTGATATTAAATCCTTTCTGAACTATGTCCCATTTGCTATTTTATCTGTTACTTCTATAATTCTATCTCTATAACAGAACAAGCAATCAATGTTTCTGGTAACATCAATTCTTTGTATACCTGATCTACTTACTACTTGTAATATTGTTATTCTCTCTTGCAAGCTTTTTTCTATCCATCGTCTCCTTTTCTACCCTTTTAAAATATTGCCTCTTAAATTATGAGAACAAATTTTCAGGAAATGCTAAAGCTGAAGCTATTATGAAAGAGCAGTAGCATATTTGATTTTCTTTGCTGCTTTTTTAACTTTGTAGGAGAATGGGATAAAGAAAATGTTTGGGTCTTTAAAGATCTTAATGGGGGATTTCAGCATAGCCTAACAGCATGACTGGAATTACGTGGCAGCTGACACTAGAGGTAATAATTGCAGCAAGGAAACCCAGACTGCAGTGTGCCTATAACCTGAACTACCTGTTGCTGCTAGCAGTGGTTTTCCCAAGGAAAAAAGATGAGATACAGCAGTGTGAATTCTAATAGGACTAGGAGTTGTGCCAAAGTGATTTCTGTGCTAAGCTTCTTTCTGCCCTCCTGATTTGGAGCTGCTCTGCTTGCCAGCCTGCAAGCAGCACAAGATGCAATTTCTCAGTGCTGCACGTTGTGGCAGGCTTGTCCTCTACCTTTTCCCTTGGCAATTGCCTTCACCAGGATCCTTACCAGCAAGACTGCATGCAAGCATTTGCAGAAGAACTTTAGGGCTGGCGGGGGAGTGTTTTCAGCTCAATTTCAAGCAGATGCAAGCTCATACTGACCACATTCCAAGCCCACTTTCAAACCAGGGCAAACCTGGTAGCCACAGCCAGCATCATACCAAACTGAAGGTAACATGTCCTGCTTGAGGCTTTTCATCATGCCAGCATGATGATGGGGGTGATGGGCAAGCACAAGCAAAAAGAGTTTGAGTTCTTGCACAAGGCTGTTTAGAGGCATATCCTTGAGTCCAGGTACCACTTCAAAAACACCTAAATCAGTAAAGGGACCAGAATGGAAGTGAAATTTTTTCTTGGTGCACCTCCAAGTTTTGTGCTGGTTTTGTTCCTAATTAAGCTGTCGCACAACTAGAACTCATCACATTTGCTACAGCTGTGTGGGCGTTAAGACTCAAAGAGAAAGCTCTAAAAGGGCCTCATGGTGTTATTCCCAGCTTTAGAGGAAAGCTAATAAAAACAACAGCTGGGGCTGGCAAGCAAAATAAAATCCAGTATGGGATGACACTGGAAACAAAAGGTAAAACTTTTGGGTTTATTTTATCGTGTTGGGTTTTTTTTTCAAAGACTGTTTGCAGCACATTTCTGATAATCTCTACGTTATAGCATTTACAGTGTCAACTATTGGTAGAAGACGGCTTCCAGCCTGCACCAGTAAGAGCATTACCGTACAGTTGCAGTTGGTGTGAATGCACTTCAAACAGTCTTCAGCTTAGCCAAGCACAGCATATTCCATCTTGAATGATGATGCACTAGAAATGCATCGAAATAAATGGGGAGATTGTGTTTCCCTCTTGGAAACTCATACACATGGGTACCTGATCTGCTCATAAGTTTCATGTAGGAAACTTATCTGTGCAGGAACTTTATGGAAACAAGATGAAAAAAACCTGTCTCTCATTGTACTTACAGCCTGACTCTTCAGACAACTGTAGACTGCTTACCTCAGAAGAGTGTGCATTAGTTGGCACCGAATGTCTTTTAAAAATTCTCACAGAAGAGCAGAGAATAAATAATAAATGCTAACTGTATATAACTCAAAGATCTTTAGATCTAAAAATGCTTTATGTAGCTATCCTCATGACAATGGAACAAAAAAAGGTAGAGCAATTTACTCTGCATCACACAGTAGATCATTAGCAAGACCAGGAATAGTAGCAGGGTATCTTGAGACCAAATCCACTGCCTTATCCCCAGGTCTCATTGTGCCTTCTACTACTGGCAGCTAAGAAATGCCAGGGAGATAAAACACTGACAATCCCAAGCTATATTAGTCAAGTATAACTCAGTTGTTTTGCACATGCAATCTAGAGAAAAAGATGTTTAATAAATACCAGGCTTTTCTAGTTGAAGTTTCATCCTTATTTTGATTGTTTCATTTACTTTCAAGTGAGTTTGACAAAAAATACGAAGCTGGAACTGGTAGTCAGAGCTTACTTAATAGGTTTTCAAATATATTCAAAAAGCATTCTGTCATTAAAATTTCAAACAAATCAAACCAGTTGGAGAAGTTTGGGTGCTTTTGTGTGTAAAAAAATAAAACTTAATGACAAATATGAGTTTATGCAACAGGATCTAGCAGGCAGGCACTGTTGAATTTAAGTCATTGCTGTTTCCATAAGTCTGGGGGGTTTTTTGCTAGTTTAGAAGATATATATTTTTAAAAAAAGAATTACCAAATATTAAAAATATATTCTCTCAAGCAGACTACACTTACAGAGGACAGTTAAATTTGGTTTGCATGGCAGAACTAACTCAATGGCTCCAAAGAAAAATATATTAGTGGGTGTTGCATAAATGAATCAAAAAGTATACATATGCCAGTGGAAAAATTCTGTAGATCTTCAGTACAGTTTGCATAAGACTTAGGTCTAATGCAAACTTATGTAGAAGTGCTAATAGAGCCATTGTCTCCATACAGCTTTATTAAAACCACCCTAGAGATATAAAGAAGCAGACTGTGACCATGAGTACATAACTAACTGTAATAGTAATGGGAAATGTCACTAAATGTCATTAAAGCCAGACATAACCTAAATGATGGCAGTATGTTTAACATAATGGAAGGATATAATGAGAATATGGCATTTCCTTTAAGGACAGTAACAGATTCAGACCAGTAAATTAATTCAGCAGTAATGGCCAGCCAAGTAAGGAAGTAACCGGTTGCACTGCCAAAAAACCTTTAGATTCATAGCAAACCTACAAACATAAAACCTTTCAAGGAAAAAAAAAAAGCAATCACCTTTATGAGGTGCAACAAGAGATTGAAGCATGAATTGTTCGAAAAGCACTCTTACAAAGCCCTTTTCTTTCACAATTTCACAACAGCTACATAATGGAGGTTTCAAAAAAATAAAATTATTTTTAATTTCTTTAGAAAAAAATGAAAAAAAACCCAATACTTATATAAATCTCGTGAAAGTCTTTTATTTCAAATGGACAATCACAGAATCCAGTTTATTCCAGAAATCTATTTATATTTCCTCTGAGTTTACTCTGTGTAAATAGGAAAATCAAGACCAACAAGCAGGATCTAAAGACTAGCTGTAAAACAGCTTTAAAGTAGAAGACTTATGTCTGAACTGAAAGAAGAGAATGATGCCTTTGCCATTAGGAAAGTTACAGTGAGATACAGGATTTTGTCTGGATGGTTGATTAGTTTGTTTTGTACCTTTGAAACCTGTAATAAAGGGACATCGATTCTGGCTAAAGAGAAGTGACAGAAACAATTACAGTAAAAAATAAACATAATGAAAGTGTAAAAAGTAATTTAGCAATGGGGAGGTTTTTTAATCGTTATGCTATTTGCTCCTAATCATTAAATGATAAGCAGACTTGCAAATGTCCTTAGAGTAGCTTAGTATTTATCAGGATTAATAATCAAGAGAATTCACTACGATTCATAATTTCCTAGTTTAAATTTACCTTTCAGTGGTCATGCTGATATTAGTAACATTGGAGACTCTTTTCCCAAGCTGCGGTTACAACATGATAGGCCAAATGTGCTCCTGGAGCAGCTCTGCTGAAATTAAAGACACAACACTAGGAATGACTTTAGCTTCATATGCTCAGCCTTGTAGGGACAGTGAAAGAACCCTATAGGCTGTTGTTCAGTACAGCGGGACTAAAGCCATTTAATCCAGTCTTTTAGAAAGACAGAAATTGAAAACTGTGGGGAAATTGGAAATGTGTCAGGTTTCTGGTATGCCTTAGCTATGTTAGCTGTTAGTGATTAAATTCTTGATCTGCAGTGAATGTTAAAAAGCTGAAGTTGGACAATAAAATTAAAAAATAAGAACAATCAAAATTACTTTTTAAAAATCCTCATCTGTTTGCATATTCTGAGCTGTACCACCATGTTACAGGACACAGTTACAGCATATTCTTGCCCTCCCCTAGGTCTGTAGAACACCCAGTGATTTTAGTAAGAGTGGGAAAAAGCACCACAGCAGCAGAAGAGACTATTTCTAAAAGAAAACCTGTGATTCTCCTCCAGCCCCAGAAAAGTGTCTGGTAACTGGGATTGTGAAGCTTTTATGCTTTTTTGCATAGAATGTTACTTTATCTCTTCACTCTGTAAAATAAGCCATAGTTATTCGACTTTCAATTACAAAAAAACCAAACCAAACCAAACCAAACAAAAAAACAAAAAAAAAAAAAAAAAAAGGAAAAAGTAATGATTTTCAGGTATTTCGTCCCCCAACTTAGAATAAGCTTAGATTCTGAGATGTGCAGAATGATTGATCTTCTGAGTTGCAAAGGAAGGATGTTGGGCATAGATGGTTGATATTCTGGAGAAGCAGGAGTTTTGCTGTAATGCTTTCCAGAGGAAGGTGGGATGGTAACAAAATACCCAAAGGTCTTAACAGGAGGTACTCAGTAGTAAATGTGTGGCCCTGGACATTCAGGAATCTTCTCTTCTGTCTTGTTGCCTAGGCAGAAGACATTGGGGAATTATTCCTCTTCCAAAACATACATTTTTCAGGGGATGAACAGAAGCAGAAATGAATGTCTAAAGTGAGGGACTGTGGACCCATGGTAACCAGAATGTGGACATGGAAACTGCAACAATTCTTTTTTACCATGATTTTGTCACATGCCTAGACTGCTACAAATGCAGAAATGTTTTTTCCTTCATCAGACCCTACTTTGAGAGCCTGCGATTCAATGATACCAGAAAAACTCAGTGGATTTAAATCAGCAGTGCTTGTTCATGGTTCCTGCAGTCTTTGCTGGAAATGTGGTAACCATCTTTTTTTAGGGGTGATATTGAAAAAGAATGGTTTCTCTAAACCAAGAAGAACAAACCAAGGATGCAGCTTCACATGAAGAATCACATGGAGAGCAGCTTTGCTGTAGTATACAAGGGAAACGCATTCCGTGAGACTTTTTCTGGAGGCCATTGGAAATAATTATTCATATGTTACTCATCGTCATAAAGCTTTGGAAGTAACCTCCTGGAATTGAGCAATTCAGAGCCCTGCCCATTCACTGGACACAATAGTTATCACCATTTTGAGATTAAGGGTAAAAGTGTGGACTATATTTGTTATGACTAATTTAAGTACTTTATGACATCAAGGTATTATAATTAAGCAATTGGTTTTAGGCAGAATGTCTAAAAACCCAGAGAAAGAAAAAGTGATCCTTAAATGAATTAAATTCCCCAGTCAGCAGGGAAGGTATGGGATCACTCCACAGGGAGATACAACTCACAGTTAGGCATGGATTTCAGTTGACTGACTATGGAATTGTTAAACAGTAGATAATGCTAGTCATGGAAACTCTGATCCTGATGGTGAGCACTGTCCACTCTGGGATGTCTCTGGATTTTGACAGATACCCAGGCTAAAGGCAGTGAAGTTCCAGATGAGAGATGGGCAGCTATCATCACAGACAAGGGTCCCTGTGGGTGTATTAAGGCAAATGAAATTAGGTGTCATGAGAAGCTTCAGAACAGGTGAGAAACCATCTAGTACATTTAGATACCCGAAAGAATAGATCATCCAATCCCTATCTATAGCCTAGCAGAGTCTGAGGTGACAGAGTTGCAATGTAGGTGGGGTTAGTAAGAGTGGTCTGGGTAAACACAACATTGGGCATTGTGAGCATTGACAAGATGTGCTATGAATCCCTGCAAAGATTGCAAATGCCATATTTCTACAGAGCATATTATTTTCAGGAGCTCTAGAGTAGATATTTTAAGGCATATTTAATACAATAAATAAAATAATAGTATTTTAATATGCTATTATTTAAAATATTATTTAAAATAATAGAATTTTAGTTTAAAGATAAAGACAAACAAAATAACCCTTTTTTGTCACCTAAGACATATGTAGTTTTATTTTAAAAACAAATGTTTCTCATTGCTCTTAGTGATATTTTTCTTTCTATGTTGCTGCATTTAAAAATAATTTTTTTAGACAGCTAGGTCTAGTTATTCATCTGCCTTTAAAAATCCAGACCTTGGGTCACAAACTAGTTTCATTTAACCACTAACATGTGAAGTTTAAAAGAAAAACAGCTTTGTAAATGACAGTCACTCCTTTTCTATTGTAGTGTCACTGACCCGTGTCTGGTTATAGAGCACATTTGCCACAGTGCTTTCAAAGGTCAAGAACAATTTTCTGCTTTACAAAAACAAGTCACTAGACAAGACTGAGTTTATACTCACAGATAACAAAAGTAGCCATTAACATTTCCTTCAAAAAAATATGAAATGCTTTCCATCATTATGTTTACTTTCATGTTTGTCTTAGGTGCACCAGTTGGCTAAAAAAGGTCAACATTTATCCAATCTTACTACAGAATGATATCAGAAATGACAACTCTTCCCTGCATTTAGCAAAAGAAATAACTAGAATTAAGTAACGATTCTGTTAGTAAGTTTACATAAATGTTGAACTTTTTAGCAGAGACTATTACATAGACCTAAAAAAAATGCATATGCATTTGCATTAGATTAATTTCATAATATAGAACTTGGCCAGCTCTTCATCTATGAGTTCACCTATTTGCATGTCCTCTTCTCATTATACCATAAAAAAACTAAAGAGCACTATGGTCTAGGAGAGATTTCCTTAGAAAGCCACCATTTTCCACTTTTGCTCATTGTTTTTTTTTTCCCAAAGTGTGATTACTTACTTTCACATGAGTCATTTCTGTGTCTCCATCTTTTCTGCTTCCATTTTTGTTATAGCTTTTAAAAATTACACTAAATTCAGGAATTGTTTTTTGTTATGAAGTTTAACCATGACAAGTACAAGGTCCTACACCTGGGTTGGAGCAATCCCAGGCACAGCTCCAGGTTGGGCAGAGAAGAGATTCAGAGCAGCCCTGCAGAGAAGGACTTCGGGGTGTTGGTGAATGAGAAACTGAACATGAGTTGGCAGTGTGTGCTTGCAACCCAGAAAACTAACCGTATCCTGGGCTACATCAAAAGGAGCATGACCAGCAGGTCGAAGGAGGTGATCCTGCCCCTCTACTCTGCTCTCATGAGACCTCACTTGGAGTATTGTGTGCATTTCTGGTGTCTTCAACATAAAAAGGACATGGAACTGTTGGAACAAGTCCAAAGGAGGGCCACGAGGATGATCAGGGGACTGGAGCACTTCCCCTATGAAGATAGGCTGAGAAAGTTGGGGCTGTTCAGCCTGGAGAAGAGAAGGCTGCGTGGAGACCTCATAGCCCCCTTCCAGTATCTGAAGGGGGACTATAGGGATGCTGGGGATGGACTTTTCATTAGGGACTGTAATGATAAGACAAGGGGTAATGGGTTCAAACTTAAACAGGGGAAGTTTAGATTGGATATGAGGAAGAAATTCTTTCCTGTAAGGGTGATGAGGCACTGGAATGGGTTGCCCAGGGGAGTTGGGAATGCTCCATCATTGGCGGTGTTCAAGGCTGGATTGGACAGAGCCTTGGGTGGCATGGTTTAGTGGGAGGTGTCCCTGCCCCTGGCAGGGGGGTTGGAACTAGATGATCTTCAGGTCCTTTCCAACCCTAACTATTCTATGATTCTATGATATGTAGGACATCTATATTATTATATCTTTCATGACAGAAATCTTTGAGCAGAAAATTATTTCCTTCCCCACTGGTAGAATCTGAGACCATGGGCAAAAGTTTCCTCCTGAGAACTGAATGTCACTTTTCCTTGTGAAGCTGAGAGGAAACAGTACGTTAACGGGTGTTCATATACCATGTGACTGTGAGAAAAGCAGATCTATTGCAATCAGTTTTCAAGCCTGCAAATCATTCACATATTTAATGTGTGAGTAGTCACACATAGTTCCATACAAATTCCCACCCCCCTAGAGACACCTGTGTGCTTAAAAACTTTACTAATGCTACAAAGGAATCAAGTTGCATCACATCATCTCAAATTCATCTGAAGAGAGGAAATGCAAGCATTCATTTGGCTGTGCCATTACACTTTTTTAGTTTTTTGAACATCCCCAAAAGGATTTCATGATTCCAAATAAATTCTACTACTATTTTGTATTTCAGCCTATGAATTTTTGAAAAGTGGTCACTTGAATCCCTTATACTTCAGTAGTATTCAGAGAAAGGAAAAAAAATCTTAGAAGGCTAAATATTTTTATTTTTATGTACCCTTGTTTTCTGCATGCACTATTCTATGGCATTCTTAGCTACAATTCTTACTAAGGAATTCAGCATAGTCAGTGAAATTTCATGAGAATTTTCAATGATTCAAGTGGCAGCAGCTAGAATTTTGGAGTTTTGGTTTGTTGGGTTTTTAGTTTGTTTGTTTATTTGCTCTTATATAGGGAATATTAAAGGACAAAAATAACTTCAGCATAAAGGACTTCAGTGTTATGCTTCAAGTCATACACATGCCTAACTATTCCACTGAATTGGGTCCTTTCTCTGCTTAGGCAAGAATTAATAATGAGTTTGAGACTTAATTTGGAGTATTTTTCAAAGTTCATTAGGTTAAAAAAAGAAGCCTAGCTTTTCTGTTAGGTGAAGTAACAAGTTTTAATATTGCGATTTACACTAGTAATCGTAGGGTATATCACTTTTGTTAATTTTGTCCCTCTTTTGATAAAGAATCATTTGCAGGCTGGTTTGAGACCTTGACACCAGTGGGGTCATCTTCACTTTACAGTAATATCTGTAAGATTAGGACAAAACCCAAGGCAGACTTCTCAGCTTCCCCCACATGAATTAATCAAAACAACTGTGATACAACAAGTGCTGTGTTGCTTTTCTCTTTTTTTTTTTTTTTTTCTCTACAGCTGCATGTAGTTACAGCAACTTGTTAGTGGACCTTAGGGATCCAAATACTGCACACCAGAGCTGGTTCATGCCAATTATGTTGAGTGATGAAACTGCCTTGTATCATTTCATTTGTGCATATGAACAGCAGGTGAATGCTATAGTTTATGATTTCCAATTATAAATCAAACAGACTGAATTCGCAGTTCTCTGAATAAGAGCTGTAAAAGCAGTGGAGTGTAAGGAGACTACTGTTTCTTCTGAAAAATATGTTTGAGATTAGAGTTTATTGATGTGGGCTTTTTCCCCACCTCCCTGTCATAGTTAGCTTTTAAGACCAAAATTGAAAAATAATTGGAGAGGGAACTGAATGGAAAACAGCTAAAACACCTAACTGCTGAAACTGTATTTAGGGGTTTAAACCATAGCAGGTCCAGCACTGGTGCATTCAGGTTATTCAATAATATAGAATAGAACAGAATAGTTAGGGCTGGAAAGGACCTGAAGATCATCTAGTTCCAACCCCCCTGCCAGGGGCAGGGACACCTCCCACTAAACCATGCCACCTAAGGCTCTGTCTAATCCAGCCTTGAACACCGCCAGCGATGGAGCATTCCCAACTTCCCTGGGCAGCCCATTCCAGTGCCTCACCACCCTTACAGTAAAGAATTTCTTCCTTGACTTTGTAAATAACTGGTGTTCTTTAAACGGACTTTCAAGCCAAAAATGTGGAAGAGTATGGTAACAGTAACAACTTTTAGTTAACAATCCAGTTTCTGGCATAGTATGAGTATGTGGAGTATGACTTTAAATTTTAATTCTGTCTAAAGAGATTTTAAAAGTCGTCTCTCTGGAGAGTGTCATAGCCATCAGGCAGGAGAGCAAACAGGCAGCATTTTGTATCGTCACTCTGTGCCTCTGTAGGTTGTGAGCAGACACTGGGGCAGGGATTGGTGGTACAAAGCTCTGCTCTGTTCCATGGGTGCCTTACTCACCAGGCTGGTGAGTCAATCTCATCTTCTGGCGTAACTGTCATCTCCAAAGGTGACGTACTGGGTATATTCTTGTCTTAAAATC
>JAQZCJ010000230.1:0-26259 GCA_028858755.1 Ara ararauna
GTAGGTTATGACATAAAGCACTGTACTACTGCACGGTTGTGGCGATGTGGTAATCTTGTATTGCACATCCAGGCAGAAGAAGGTATTTCATTGAGAGTTTTTGATAAATTCAGAATGTTTTTATGGCTTTGCTCCTTATTTCTTTCTGCTCATTGGAGTTTGCCTCTGCAACACCTTTCAATTTGCGGATACGCAGAATTGTCTTGATTCTTTCAGGTTTGTCACACCGTGGAATCTATCTAAGCACCTTTGACTCTATTAGCTCTTTAAAGAGCTTCAGTGTTACTTTCCAGAAGTGCTTAATGGAAAGCTGAAGGGCTTGGTAAAGGTGAACCATTTCTAACAATAGTTGTGCACTCCTGGGTGTGACAGTTCAGCACAGGCAGTGCAACTCCTGCACAGCAGGAAGACAAGCATTCAGTTTCCCTCCACTGACTTGGGCAATGGCCCATGAAAAGTAAGGCTGAGCCCTCCACTGCCAGGAAATGTACCTGCTGCTGCCGCTCTTCATGTGCCTGCCGGGGTCCATGGGGTGAGGAAGGGCCCAGCTCTGTGCTGGGAGGTGAGTTCCAGCCTGCTGCAGAAGCAGAGGTGGTGTCTACCTGGGAAGAGAAAGCCATCTTTGTGGGGAATTGCACTGTGTTAAAAACATACTTTATTCTATCCTCTGCCTTTTAGTTACATTAAATTTGTTTGTGGCAGATCTCAAGGAGTGGAAGAATAATACCTGAGAAGGAGTACCGGCTAAATGCTCTGAGGAGGGATCACCAGAGATACGTACAGGAGTGCCTGGCTCGCGCCATATTTCACAAGGTCCTTGACATAGAGGTCTGTGTTTGCAGGGATGTGTCAGCCTCCACCTGCTTCCCTGCTGACAGCCAGTGGCTGTTAACTTGTACTGGACTGTTTGCCATTGCTGGGTCCTCGTGCTCCCCTGAAAGGCTCTTTCCTGCTGGGAATAAGGACAGTGTTTGTGCTTGATGTCCCTCACATGAAACCTTCACCAGCCTGTAACTATTAAACCATAGTGACATTAGATAATATACTGTCCTGGCTCACTTAGTGTTCATTGGCAGTCATCACATTATGGGATGATATTCACAGGGATTGTTCACTTAAAAAATTCTAGTCAAAATTAAATAGTTGGATAAGAGTTATCCTGGATAAGACAGTTACATATATTAACCAAGTACGAAATTCAGCACATTCCTGTTATGTGTCAAGAATGGAGTTGGTCCCTACAACTTTACAAATGCTCAGTTGATCCCTTGCCAATGTTAATATACCCAGGTGTAATGCAAATGCACTGAATCAGTAGTAGTTTTATAGTAGGGCTCAATGAGTGTGATGACCAGGGAGCAGGCAGGTGATAAGCAGAACAGAAGCAAGTGTTTCTACCTTCATTTTCATCTTGTAATACCCATTAATGAGATTTCTCTTTCTCTTACATTGATAGCGTCATCATCAGCTGGAAATAAAGCAGAAACTTGAAAGTTCTGTGAGGAGGGAGAGGGTGCAGAAAGTCAAGGTAAGACTTGAGTGCTCCTGAATGCTGATGGGGCATGGTGTTCTTGTCCTGTGGTAAATAACAGCCACAAGTCAGGCCAGAGATTTGTAACGCCAAGTGTTCTATCCCTGATGTGAGGGGAGTGCAAGAACTGGGCAGGTAGAGGATGATCCTTCCTCTACCCAGCAGTTCAGGAACTTCCATTCTTGCACCTAATTCCTTTTGAATCTACTTATTATTTGGTTCTGCAGTGTTCTTGGCTGTGGAATTTCACAAGGAGTTGTATGAAATGGTACTCCCTTGCCTTTGTCACAATTATTAGTGTATCTGCTGTCTGACAGTTCTGTTTATGCTCCACTGTTCTCGTTATGAAAAAAGGTAATAACTGTTCTCCTTTTCCAAGGCATGTGTGGTTTCACATACCTTCTTCATATTCCTTCTCAGTTTTCCAACCTGAAGACCCTCAGTCTGTTGAATCTTTCATACATGAGCCTTTCAGGCCTCTCATTACTGTGTCACTTTTACCTTTTCTAGTTCTACTGTTTCTGTTTTGATATGGGGAACCAGACCAGGATGAATAATTCAAGACACGTGTCGCAGTTCTAGTAATTCTAGACACCAGGAGCACTGAGCTCATGTTTTCAGTCCTTTGCCTCTCAACATGGTATTTAGCAGAACCTGCATGTGAATAATGAAAAATGGCTTCAGAAGTCTTCACTTTGTTGTCATGTAGGTAGGGCTTGATTCTGTAGTTGGTAGAGGCATGGAAATGCCACAGAGGTCAATGGCTCTTCTCCCCAAGAAGTCACTCGGACTCATATGAGAAAATTTGTTCTCATCTTGGATGAAATACACACACCTTATTTCTCTATCAGGAACCTGCATGCATTGAGAGGAATGCATGGAGAACCGAGCTGCTGCTATGAGCACTTGAAAACCAATGTCGAATCTTTCTAATTTTAAATAATACATTTCTGAGCAATTCATCAGGTAAAGAAAGGAGGAGATTTTGATGAAAGCCACTGGTGACTGTGGTAATTGCAAAGGCACTGACTGCACTGCTGCTGGTAGAGAGTCACCACAGTGGAAGCAGCAGTCAAGGCACCCTACCAAGGGGTGCTGGACTTGGATAACTTGGGAACATAAACCAAAACGTCCTTTGGTAAGAAGTGTAAGGGAGATGCCTGCAGATCCGTGATCTGTGTCTTTGCTGTAGTGCCACACTGGGAGCAGGAGCGTGGCTGGAATTAGCAGTGTAACTTAATTCTTACCTAGTACACTCAGTGAATTGGACTGAGTAGCTCATCCAAAATGAAAGGAGAAAAGCGGGGGGCTGAGCAGGGGAGGATGACAGAGCTATCTGTTTCCAGAAGGGCAGGCAGCCCAGTGTGGAGCTTTTGAGGAGAAAAGGTAGGAAAGGGCAACAGCCAGAGCAATGTAGTGGCAGATGCACTCACATTGAAGAGACCTTCAGCCAAATCAAGAATTCAGAGATATGGAGAAACAGGCAGATGACTTGAGTCTGGGGAGATCAGCAGCTGGAGAGAGCTACAGGGTAATGAATCAGAGGTGGGAACAATTCTTTGTCTCTCTCTTATTCTCCCTGTGATTTCCTTTCCCTCCTTAAGCAGGTATTGCATCGGGTCCAGACAAGCTGATCTCACAGCTCTCCATTGAAGGACAGACAGAAGGCAGGCTCAAACACTGCTGTTAGAGTATGTAGTACCTCAGAGAAGTAAATTTCTGTTCTTTAGATGGAGCAGTTCAGAAGATCAGTGGAAGGTGCCAACCCTATGCACTTCCCGCATCCACCACTTGCTCCAAGATATCATTGTGGGCTCCATCCTTTAGTGGCTGAAGAACCAGCTAGTCACTCACAACTGGTAAGTTTTCCCACTGCTCCATGTGCTATAGGTACATGCAGTTGGAAGTGTGCAGGTATACCTGGGGCATCTGTGCTTCTAGAGCACTGACTGCCCTGGTTGTTCCAGATTAGGGCCTCGTTCTTCACCACTTGAGGCTGATTTCCTCTTTGCAAGGTTGTGCCATTAAAGGGGAATCTCAAGAAGCTGATGTTGCAGGAATGGCACATCAGAACCTTGGAAAAAAACAGCTTTGCTTTGTGATAAATCAGCTTTAATCTTTCCCTTTTTTCTGCGTTGCCACCCAAGGTCAGGCCAGTGTCAGTACTTCAGGTGTTGTCAACAAAAGCTGGGCTGTGGGGAAGTTTACACATCATGTAAGATCCTGAAAGCAATGGGGGTCTTTCAGAAAACAGAGCTGAAGGGGTGAAGTAAGACTAAAGCTCACTCCAGAAGGCTGTGCTTTGGAGCTCTGGCTCAGAAGCCTCTTGCTGTCTGTTAAGAGGCAGAGAAGGAATGTTGATATACCCTTGAAATATAATGATACTGAAGTCTAAGGTGAAAGGTGAAAGACAGTTCAGTTTTAACTGGTTCTCCTTTCAATAATGATAATTGGTGCAGACTGAAGAGAGGTTTTCAGTCCTGACTGACCTTCGCTTCTCCACACAGAGGGTACCTGGACACTGTGATTACAGTGGTGGACATCCTCCTCCTCATCACCAGTCCAAGGAGTCTGACTTTTCTAGGGTGGTGAGTTAACGCAGCCAAACAGGATTTCAGTTATAGCATTTGAACTCGGTATTCTGGAGGGTATACAAGGAAGAGATGAAATAAAAAAAACCAGAAAAATGCTGAACATTGAACAAACCCAGGCACGCTTGTGTTATGCATTCTGTCAGTGTCCATATGCTGAAGAAACCGAGACAGGCACACCACTACCGCTTCTGTGAGTTCATTCTGTTTGTGTCAGGGCTGCGCTGTGAAGAGCCGGTAACAAAACCTGTATTTATGGCCAAGAGTTAATTTGGATGCTCCAATGTTTGGATGCTCAGTTAGAGATTTTTGAAGGGTCTGGCTCTTTGGGGACAGCCTAGAAAAGGTTGTTTCCTGAAGGTACTTGAGAGTCACTCATCCCTTCCCAAGATCTCGATTGGTGCTTTCTTTGTTTTCCCTCTCAGCTGCTGCTCTGCCCTGGAAACTCTGCACTGAGGTTTCACAGCTGTTTCCTTTTTCCTTTCCCAGACTTCCTGGCGACCCAATACAGCTCCAGGAAACATGCAGCAACCCCCTTGCCTCCAGCCGCTTCGCAGTGGTGCTGCAGAGGGGTCTCTACCAAAGACTTCAAGCTCCAGCCACAAGTGCCACGTGCTGAGATGTGTCAAGCAGTTTGTCACCAGGGTGAGGCCACATTTCATTCTGAAAATGACCTAATGGTGGGGACAGCTTTATAATACTGCTTTGGTACTGCAGTTCTACTGCCAGCAGCATGCCTTCTCAATGGCAATCAGCTTTCATTTAAACCCTCCTTTTTAACCTCCCCTTAGTTTTCATGGCATTGTCTTACTGGCCTAATGCCCAGTGCTTGATCACAGTGGGGAAAAGCGTGGTAGCTTCTTATCTTCTTATAGCGTAAAATCTCTCTGCATGCAGAATTTTCTCCCTCTACATAGACTTTGTGTTATGTAGAGAGGGAGGCACCTGATTAACACCAGTGACTCAGGAATATTTTTACACAGTCCCACAAGTTTTCATCCTCATCTACAGCTGCAAAGTAGGAAAAAGTCCTTTCTTTTTTTGCCGTTCCTCCTCCTAAGGAAACCAGTGGGTCCCGAGAATGGGAGCTTGGTAGAGTAGCCAGATGTGATCTCGATGTGCGCACAGCTACTTTCAGCTGATATTTGGCCTTGTCTTTTGTTCTAGAAAAACATGCTGTCGTTGGCTTTGTGTTAGGGATTCTGTGGGACTGGAGGGTTTTGGAAGGGGCCTGTGACCTGGAGCCACTGACTGGCAGACGCTGTATGGATAGCTCCTTTCTGCTGTGCATTTCCTCTGTATTGTGATGATCATGATTCTTTCTCCAAGAATTTGCTGTCACTATCTCTGTGTACTCAAATTATGGGTGATCTAAGCAGCTTCTTTAGTGCCCACTACTGACAGGACAGCTGAGTCAGTCACAGACTGTGAAGGCAATGCAGAGCTCAGATATAGAGCATGCAGCACTTGCACTGGAGATAGCTTGCCTTTCAGGTCCTCTGTTTGCATTTCGTCCTGAAGGAGGTCTAAACCTCCACCACAAATGGGAAAGTGGTGTTTTGAACCACATCTTGTATAACTAATGCCAGATGATGTTGCTGAAAGATTCTGGCTGCTTTGGAGTTTGGGTGCTGAGAGAACACTGCAGTGCTGTGGAGTTGTGCAGTCTTCTGCCTACTTGTGGGCAGGACTCTGCATGGGTACAAGCAGTACATTGTTTATGATGCTATATATATAAAATCATAGAATCATAGAATAGTTTGAGTTGGAAGGGGCCTTCAAAGCTCATCTAGTACACCCCCCCTGCAATAAGCAGGGACATCTTCAGCTAGATATATATCATATATATGAGGGTGACATTTTCAAGCCATCTGCCTGTTGCCTTGCTAATTAGAAGGAAGGGATTTAGCCCGGAAATGTTTTCATGAACAAAACTGCAGGCACCAAGTGAAAGAATTGTTCTAGAAGGCATGTGTGTTACTACATGTAAAGAGCACTCAGAGCATGGGTGGTGCACTGTGCTTGGTACCTATTTAATCTGGGTAAATGTTTTGCAGCAGGAGAGGAGTGGGTCAAGACTTCTGAATTCAGTGAAGTGTGTGACTGGTGTATCCCCATATCAACTCCCTGCCATCAACAACTATGTGATGCCAGTGCCACCTCCTCGCCTCCAAAAAAGAGGCCTAAATGCAGGGAGGAATGGGATGCCCAGAGGGAGACAATTTCATCTTGCCAGTACACCCAGTGATGCAGAGCAACTTCCAAAGAAGGTAAGTTGTCTCTGATTGCTTTTCTGTTAATGTAGAGGCATATTACCTTCCTCGTTGGTGTATTTGCCCAGTGCTGAAAGATATGTGTATCTAGTCTGCATAAATATTCATTGAATTTTTGAAAGGAAGAGTATTAATAGCTATTAAAATATCTAACTGCCACCCATCTCCCTCTACTAAAACATTTGGTGCTTTCATCAGTGGAGGGGTAAAACGGTGCTTGAACAAAAACCTGTAGGAACTCTTGCTTAACCCTTCCATTTTAGTCAATCTTCTTCTGCTCTGACCATTTCTGGTACTAGAACTTCAGAGGAATGTTGGAAATGCCTTCCATGTATGAAAACTCCATCGGACACACTGTATCTCCAGACTGTTGATTCCTGTAAAGGCAAATGTAGATACCCAGGACTGGGAGGGACGACGTGGGTCATTAAATGTGGTCCTGACATTTTGGGCAATTCACTGCAGTGGATTTTCAGTTCAGAACATTTTCCTGCCCTTCAGCACCTCACAAACCACTTTCCAGTTGAAGTAGCTCAAGGCCTGTGACGCAGACAGGAAGCCTCCCATGTATGCGGCACATTCTCCTCTGTGCTCACCTGTGTTAGAGCTGGAGCCTGATGCACTTTCTGTGTCCTTCCCGCTGCAGCCTGCTGGAGGGTTCCCCAGGTCCCCGCTCCGCAGCAATGCCTGCGTCACCATGATCTTCCTGGGAAAAAGCGTGCATTTATCTCACGATGATGCTGATTGCAGGGATGAAATCAAAGTCTATCAGCAGCATTGTGGAGGAGAGAACCTCTGTGTCTACAAAGGCAGGCTGATGGAAGGAGGTAAGGATGGGCAATCAGACTGCTTATGTTGATGCTGGCAACACCCTTTTTTTGGGGGCTAGAATATTGGTGCGGTATCAAACTGATTTCAGCTAAGCTCACTCAACATCTGTGCTTCCAGGGGTTTTTATGCCATCTACCTTCACACTACATCTGGATCTACTGTTTCATGATTGAAACTGAGGTTACTTTTTCAAACTCTCGTGGAAGGAATTTAGAGAACTGATTTAAAATGCTCTAGCTTAGAGTAATTTTGTATAAAGATATATTGTTAATAGAGTAATTATAGTATTGAACTGTCCTTAAAGAGGGGTTATCTGTTTCTAATTTACTATAATACATCCATGGATGTTGCTTATTATTCCACAAAGAAAAGTGCATAGCAGGAGCCCAATTCCCATCTCTTCTATGTGAGTTCCATAACACCAGTAGAAGGTGAATTATGTTCTGGGAAATTGGGAAGAGGAAGTGGCTGGGCGGTTTTCACTTATAAAGAAGAGTGATTCCACAGACTGTGCCCCTCATTCCAGCTCCAGAACCCTCTGAGTCTGTGTTTGCATTTTCACTGGATGTGGAAGACGGTGCATCGGCAGGGCACCTCTGCTATGGAGACAGGAGAGAGAGCTAGTGGGAGCTGTCCCTGCCCATGGCAGGGGGTTAATTATGAGCTTTAAGGTCCCTTCCAACCCGAACCATTCTATGAGTTTATGGTTCTATCAGGCCTGAACATTCTGTGCATGATGTGTACCCTCCTAAGTCAAAAGTTCACTTTTTTGAGGCGGGAGCTCTGGTGTCTGTTCCACTGTAGCAGTGAATGGCCAAAGTGGGGATGTATTTGCTTGTCCCAGGTGTGTCCAGCTTGGTTCTCTGGGTTGGGAAGAGGCAAGGCTGTTGTGTAAGGAGGTGGTAGTGTTTTATCAACTACTTAATGCAGCTGAGAACAGTGTACCTGATCTCGGAGGGCTGGGTACTTTAGTGATGATGCAGGTGAGATACAACCCTTGCAGTGCTGACAGTATGATAGAATTCCAGACAGGTTTGTGTTGGAGGGGAGCTTAAAGCTCATCCAGCCCCAACTCCTAACATGGGCAGGGACACCTTCCACTAGAGCAGCTTGCTCCAAGCCCCATCCAAGTAAGTCTCAGCACAGCACAGCCTTTTTCTCTGAACCCTTTCTGTGATTACAGAGACCTTTCAGTTCATCTCAAAGAGGCATCGTGGTTTCCCATTCAGCCTCACCTTTTTTCTCAATGGGATACAAGTGGACAGGCTGAGCTGCTGCTGTGAGTACAAGCATCAGAAGCGTTCCAGGCTGGGAGGCAGACATGGGTCCTTCGCTATTCTCCATGTGGAGGGAGCGTCTCCTTGCTACAGGTATGGAGATGAATGCACTTTGCTCACAAGGACTCAGCAGCCCAGTTTTTAGAGTTTATCACTTGTTTCCTCTATTTTTTTCCATTTCTTTGGCACCTCAGAGCTCTGTAGAACCTGGTCTGCTTCTCAGTGCTCCTTGAAATGTGCACAATGGAGCTTATCCCTCAGGGTCTCATGGCCCAGGATGCCATCAAAGCTGGCTGCCTCTGTGCAGTCACCCTGTAGAGCAGCAGAGCAGTGGCTGCACTGGGTCTGTCAGCTTGTCAGTCAGCACAGCCTCAAGCCTTCTCTATTGTGCCATATTATTTTTGACTCCAGTTCTGATGGAACACTGAACATGATTTGTGTAAATATATTACTTAGTATGTTCAAAGCAGTGAAAACAGCCTGAGTTCAGAACGGACATGGTGGCTCCAGAGCTCAGGAAATGCCCAAATCTGTTTCTGTCTGATTTCTAGAAAGATTTGAAGTGAGTTTTCTGAATTAATGTAGTCTCCAAAATTGGATAATTTCCTCCTGAGTTGCCCTCTTTTTCTGTCCCACCTCCCCTCTTATTCTTTGTGATATCTCTGTTTTCCTGTCTCTTGTCTTGTCCAGCCAACCCTATCTGGTGACTAAAACCCACCTCCATTAACCAGATTCTCCCTGTACGTGGCAACTATTTTCACATCTCCTTCAGATCAAATACACTTGCACTTGTTTCTGCTTCAAATATGACACCACATCCACACATTAGATATCAGCTCCGATTCTCAGCAAAGATCCCAGCTGATCTGCCCTGTTGTATTCAGGCTTTGGTTCACAAAGAGGTGGTGCTGCAGTGATTTCTACACTGATGCTGTGGTCCTTGCACTGAGAGTTCTGTGCTGGCCTAGGTCCAGCGGAACTCCATCAGTATTTTTGAGGTCCCTGAACAAAATGCCAGGAATGACTAACTACAAGGTGGGTCTCTCCAGAAATAGTCAGGTTTACATTTAATGCCCTCACTCACAACTAAAACATTTCTGGAGTGGCGTCTGTGGGGTGTTTCACAGGTCATAAACAGCTGGAATGTGAGCAGAATTGCAAGCAGGGAAAGGAAAGAAACAAGGTTTTACGACACAGTTGTCTCTGAGGAAAATATGGTTTTCCAGAGAGACTTCTGATTAACTACAGTGAAAGTTCCAGTTTCAGCTTCATCCTCTGTTTGCTGATTTGAGTCTCTGTACTACATACAGCATGATGTCTTGGCACCCATGGGTGCTGCAGGGTGGCTCTTGGTGTCTGCAGTTGACATTAATCAGGGTAGGGACTCTGGTCTCTTGTATGGGCCTCCTAACCATAAGACACAAAGGCTGTCACTCCATTTTGTACAGGAGGAGCAGCCTCAACAGGTCATCCAAAATGCTTTGTTTTCCGGCTATTTGGGTTGCTGTTAGGTAGACAAAACTGAACAGAAACTGCAAATAACTAATTTTCAATCTCCCTCTTCCCCTGCAGGCATTAGACCCAGCAGACAAATAAAAAACCCCAAACACAGTCTTATCCACAAAACCTGAGTTCCCACTTTATGGGTATTACAGCAGGATCTGGGTCCAGCATATGTCTGACACGGAGCTTGTCTGCCTTTCCCAGTGGTTCGATCATTACACTTGGTGTAGCTTGAAATCAATGGACACTTATACTTTGACATAAATCTGTTTATACTTCAGTTGTCTTCTCCTTTAAGAATGGCTGCATCTGTGTTAGTGGAGGTCCTGAGGGTTTCAGGGTGCTTCTCCAAGTGGATCACTACCCCTGTTGTGTAAGGGGCAGTGCAGAGGCACAGAGGTGCCAGGTTTCACTGTTGATAGTGGCTGAACAGTTCACTGCATCTGCTGCCCTTCCATCCTTCACAGAAAGAAAAGCATGCTACTTCTTGGTTTTTTATAGGTGCATTATTGCAATGGGTCTTGACAAAGAGCCATCCCCTCCCAAGAGGAAGGTAAAAGAGGACCATGAGGAAAAGCATGTGGGTTCCTGGGGAAATGGAGCCTGCAGTGAGCCAAGCAAAAGCTGTGTTGAGCAGAAACCACGAAGAAATTCAGTGTTAGTCATCCTACCAAGTCATAAAACAGCTGTGGAAACTGCTGAGGGTGAAATGGAGACCAAACAGCAGTATGGGAAAGAAGAAATGAAAAAGCCAGCTGATCATGAGAGTAAAGACGGTCAGGAAGACACCATTAAAAAGGGTACAGTATTCCAAAACACAAGCAGAAGGTGACAAATGGGAGAGGGTGACCCTGGAGAAGGCATGGAACTGCGGGCCTCCAACTTTGCCTGAGGTGTCCTCTTTTCGGACGCCTCATGTGTGAGAAATGGGGTGATGTCCATGTCTGGGCAATGGAACTTGTGGGGTTCCTTTGGGCCAAACACCAGGACAAGAGGGTTTTGCAGAGCCAGGAAGGTGGGTAAGGAGGGTCTGAGGGGCTGCAACGGGAGCCTGAGGTGTGAGAAAGCAGAAGGAACGTGGGACACGGTGAAGGAGGAGATGGCAGCTGGTGGAGGACATGTGGAGAGGAAGGGAGGGCTGGGGCTAGGTGCCGGCAGGGCAGCAGTGGGGCTGGGTGAGCTCTGAAGGGAGATGGGACATCAGTGAATGGAGAGGAGACGGTGGCCACGGGGGCAGGAGGTGGAAGAGCCTCCTTCTGAGGGTGTGGACGGGCCGTGGAGGGAGGAGGTCGAGTGTTGGGGCAGAGCAGCAGCGTCAGCGCGATGGAGCTCCCACTGGAACCCTTTGGTCTTCCTCCTGCCCATGGGCAGAGGGCAGCGCCTTGTTCACCAGGGCTCCTCCAGCCCTTTCTCTCCTGCACTGCCCCAGGCACCATGGCCACCGGCCCCAGCCTCCAGCAGCTCGTCCCTGTGAGCCAGCTCTGCAGCTCACCTGTCGCCTTCCCTGCTCCCCTTGCAGTGCTGTTGTGCAGCTACCTCGTTATTCCCTGCAGATGTGTGTCATTAATCGAGCCTTTCTCCCTCAGGAGATGGGCGTCTTTCTCACAGTTACCCGCAGAGGTCTTGCTCCCAGCCGTGCAGCTTGGAATCTCAATTGATTTTTAATACAGAGAATAAATGTTATTCCTGTAATTCTCATTGCCTGGGTAATGGTTTATTTGCCTGCTTGGTTCTGCATCAGATACTCTTCATCTCTGTCCTCGGCATTCTGTCACTCCAGCACTGAAAAGCTGTCATGGAACAAGAGCAGTGAACAATAAGCTCTGCACAGTGAGGCTATGTGGCCAGAGGGACAACCGGTGGCAGCACTGCAGCACTCCTGCACTGTTGGGGTCACTGCTGCCTGCAGTGAGCTGGTAGCAACAGTGGCGATCCTGGGTTTCAATGGCATCAAACATCTCTGTGCATTCCAACAGCACAGCCTGGCCTGTGAGAGGAAGGGCTCTCCAGTGCAGGTGCATGGACAGCCCTTGCCTGTAGACCTGAGCGAGGGGAAGGTGTCTATCAGATGTTCCATCTCGCCAGGCCAGTAGCCTGGGATGAAATCCAGACCTGCCCTAAGCTTTGTCTGTACTTGGACTTCACCTGGGACCTGAAGAGTGTTAGAACAGTGTGATACAGGCTGTTCCTCTGCAGCACCCTTTGGCTGGATTTAATGAATTCATTTAGTTTGTAGGCCTCTTCTTTGCTAATTAACCACATGAACCCATGTTCATCTTCCTGGACACTACAATATATTACCCTTCTCCAGTTTTTATTAGTGCTTGTATTCTATTTTCATCACAAGTTTCTGGTCCTTTTCAACCCTAACTATTCTATGATTCTCTGATTCTCCTGTAATGGGACTGTCTTGCATTCTATTTCTGAGTTTGCCCAGCACTTAATTTTCCCGGCCTTACCAGTGACTAATGAGTGTGTTTTGGGTGTAATGTAGTAATCATACTTGGTGCATCATTCAGTAGCTTTACTGCACTTTTGCTGCTCTACCTATGAAGAACATGATGCTTTTTTATGATAATATGCTCTTACGATTCCTATCTGTGGTCTTAGATTTTCTCATGGCTTAAAAGGACTGAGCAAATGCAAAGGCAAAGGGGCATTAATGAAGTTCTGTCTGCTTGAAAAGAACTTTATTAGTTGTGAAGTTCTTTTCCTGTCTCACACTGTGATTCTTTTATTTTAGAGTATGATGAAGATTTTGAAGCAGATGAAGAAGTTAATGAAGAGGGACAGACCAATGATCGAATGAATGGGATGTCAAAGTCACCCTCAGATGATAAAAACCATAACTTAAACTATGAAAATGAGAGCAAAACCTCATCACAGAATGCGCTGCAGGCCTCTGACAGCGAGGAGGATGAAAGTGATGGGTATTCCGACAGCAGCTCCGAGGATGATGAACAAGGTTAGTGTTTTTCATAATGAGGCTTGGAGAAGCCGACATGATGTATATCCAGTACCTCTGTTGATGGGAAAACCCATGCAATTCCTATGGAATTTGTAAAAGATAACTATTTTATCTCTTACTAATTCTACCTTCTGTCACTGACATGCAGCCAAACCCAGTGGCAGGGTGCATGTGTGCCAGCTAACAGCAGGCTTTGCTGAACTAGTTAGACATGAAGGTGAAGCCAGTCAGCAAATCAGCTCTAGGCACTTGGGCGAGTGAGCACTGTTTCTCTAGGTGAATGGACACACTACTTTCACATTTGTGTGTGTGGGTGAGTTAAGCAGAGATGATCCAGCTGCTTGTGACAAGGTTACAGCTGCAAGAAAGATCCAGGCTTTTGACAGGAAGTACAAAACCCACCAGAGACTGAAATGAGGTTTGAAACATCCTAGTTTATAAAATCATTGCTGTGGTCCCAGAGAGTCTTGATTTTTGTTCTCTCTGATAATCAGACACTGATCACTTGTGAGCTATGAACAGTCAGTGAGCACTCTGCTTCCACTGTTGCTTTTGGAGAAAGGGGGCAGAGGATCTGCCATGACCTCATTACCTCTATTGTGTTTGCTGAGGCTGTTGGAAGAGACAGGTAATGCTCTGACTTGGCATTTGGTATTTTGTGTAAGGAGCAGTTACCAAATAATGGGTGGGGAGCCAGAGGGGCTTTTAGAAGTCTAAACATGCCAGTACAATAAGTAATGGGAGAGGCATGGATTAGGAGCTAGGGATACCGATGGAAGAGCCTTTATGTTACGTTGTAAATAGATCTGTTCTGTGCTTGGAGCTGTGTGACTGCTCCACATGGGTGTAAAACACTGTCAACAAGAGGAGCAGTGCTTCCAACATTTATCTTCTCAGGACAGGAAGCCTGTACTTATTTACAGCTGGTGAAAGGTAGACTGTAACATCAGGTAGGGATGGTTTAAGATCACTGCTAGCTTTGGGTGACATTTCAAATCATTAGAGCTTTGGATTTCTAGGGACTTTGCATTCAAGTTTGAAGGCCAGGATGATCTTTTGTTCTGGATGAAGTGATTAATGTTCCAAGAGGTTTCTGTGCTGTGTGGGTAGAAGTATTCAGAAACCAGTTGGTATCTACTCCTTGGTGCTCACACAAAATGTGTTACAGCCAGTAAAGTGTGGAACCCAAACTGGTGCAGGGTGTTTCCTTCTGAATAGTGTAGGAAAGGTTCGTCATCCCCCAGAGGTCTATTTGCTGTTACCTGGTGGCATGGAGTCCTCATCTGGTTTTATCCAGATTCTTTAAAGAAAATAAGCTTTTTGCATTGTTTTCCTCTGGGCAATGATACCTTGAACACAAATCCCGAGAGTTTTCATTCCTCTTTCCTATCTGTTGATTTTTTATATTTCCCCTTTGTAATGAAATCTTTCTCCTGCTGTTTTCTGCCACTGCTCAGAAGAGACGGAGAGTTTGGCTAAAAAAGATGTGGGCTTCTCCCAGCGGAGCTGTACCAATAAATCTATAAAAACTAAGGGTTCCTTGGTGATTCTGAGGACAAGAAGAGCTTTCTGTTTGGATGGAGGACCCTTGCTCTCTGAAAATAATATACATGGAAATGTTTCAAGCAACTTTCGTAGCAACTTCTAGTTCCATTTTTGGGGATATGAAAGTGCCTCGTAGGTCTCAACAGTGGAAGCTTTTCCTGGATATTCATCATGAAAAGGATTTTTCTTTAGCTCCTTTGATTTTGGTTCTGCCTTTTTGCACAGCCTTCAGCAATGCTTTTCCCTTCTTATGAGTGCTCCAAGACAGCACATCCCCTGCTGGAGCTGTCGTTTTCCTGAATCCCACAGAGTTTTTCTTTTATAACTGAATCCATAAACCTCTCTAACATCCACCTGTTCCCCACTCACCTGAATTGACTTCCCTGATGTGCCTCATTGTGACAGAGAAATGAATATATTGTCTAGGAGAAAGACCTGTACAGGACCTGCCTTCCTCAGCCTGAGTTTCCTGCTGCTGGAGGAGAGGTTCTCTGAGCAGGATCTCTAAGCTGTGACTCTAAGATGTCTTTGTGCAGCATGTTTTCTGAACATGCTGTTCCGCATGGAATGCTGTGTCTGGCTTATGGAGAGCGCGTGGGCAGGAGCCACAGTTAGAGAAGATTTCTCATAAAACCACAAACTGATTTGGGTTGAAGGGAGCTTAAAGCTCATCCAGTTCCAACCCCTGCTATGAGCAGGGACACCTTCCACTAGAGCAGGAATTTAAAATACAAATGGCAAGAGCTTTCCTTGGAGCCACGGAGGAGGAGGCTGCTGGGAGGTGGTGGCTGCGGGGGGAAGTACTGCGGCACAAGCTGGATCCTGTGCTCTGGGAATAGCTCAACAGGGTCCAAATTCTGCCTCTGGTTTTGGCCAGCAGCGGGTGCCTGGGAAAGGTGTAAGAGCAGGGTGAGAGTCCTGTGCTGCTCCCCCAGTGTGTGTTCCCACCCCTGTTATCAGCCCCACACCACTCAAAGGTGGTCCCTTTTACTCATTAGTCCTAACTGGACTTTTCTTTCTTGAGTTGGACCAATCTCTGCTTGAACCCCTGTGAGCTCCAGACACTAGCAATACTTGTGGCAGCAGCTCTACTCTCCAGCTGAATGCTAGGTGAAGAATTACTGCATTTTTTTTTCCTTTTTCCCACCTCAAATTTTCCATTTATGAGTTTCGTAACCTGTAGGTTTTTAGAGGAGACAGTGAACTTCACCTCCAGTTCAGCTTGAATGGTTTGCACGTGATTTTGGAGATCTGTATGATATTCACTGAGATGACAGTAAGGCACTAAAGGACTATTGCTATGAATTAAGTCTTTCACCAGATGGAGCTCAAGAACCTATTTGAAAACCTGTCTGGGTTACATTTTAGGGATTCTTTTGGAGTGAATTTCTGTGTGATTGATGGAGCTAATCTGGTTCATTTCTGTTGTCAGAAAAAATATGTTAAATAGTTTTGAGTTTAACCCTTTGATACATCTGGGCAATGTTCTTCTATTACCCTTACTGGAGTTTTGTCACAATATCCTCAGATGGTGTGATTCAGAGGCTGATACCAGATGAGTGTCTGTCCCTTTGTTCACAGCAAAGGGAACTAGTGGCCAATGAAGGCAGATATAGTGACAAATGCTACACCAAAGTTCTGTTTGCTATTTCTAGGTGGGAGGCCTGTGCACTCTCTCTCATCTGTCAGCACCCAGTACAGCAGTGAAGATGACTCTTGTGCTGAAACAATGAAAGATAATGTTGAGGACAAAGAGGAGCATAATGATGAAAGGGCATCTGATAACACAGCACATGCACAGTTTAGAAATGAGAATGGGGAGAATAAACTGCTCAGAGTGGAGGAAAATCAGGAAACTTCTGTACTGGAAAAGGAAGGAATAGATGAAGCAGAAAATGCGAAACCAGAAGGTCTAACAGCAAGGGGAGACACTGGAATTTTTCATGAAAATATAACAGCAATACAGCATCAAAGTCCTGAAGTTAACAGGCAACTTGACCAGGCTGCATCACTCCAAAGTGATACAGGGGAAGATGAGAAGAACACCAGTACTGGGAGAGGTGATGGGGAAGAAGGTGTTCTAGTGCCTTTAGAAAGCAGTGTGACAGAAGCAGAGGACAGCAGTGATGAGGCTTCTCACAGTGACGAAGGAGGGGGTGAGTACAGTCCCTGGCACAACTGTGAGTGACTGGTGCATGCAAGGGTTGCTGTATTTGCCTTTGTACTCCGTCATGGTGCAGCATGGGGAATGCCACTGCTGAACCATTTTCAAGCTTCTACAATGCTCTGTGCTTCTGTAAGCTAAATAACCACCCAGAATGTCACCTGGGTTTATTGTTTCTTTTCTAGTATTGCCAATGCAAGGCTTTGGCTGTTCTTTTTTACTCCAGTCATTTGGTTTCACACAGCATGCAATCACTATGAAATCCAAACACTATGAAATCCAAACACGATTTCTTGCCTATAGGACAATCTGCATGCCAGCTGGAGGGCAGTTTATAATGTCAAAATACTAGGTTCAAAAATAATACGAAAAATTACCCTGGGAATCTTGGTGCAGCAGATGAAGGCCAGACTATGTCAGTTAATTCATGATTGTGCTGCTTCACTCTGGCATGGGCTTGTTGGCAAGGAGTAAATCAATCAGTTGTGACACCTCGTTTCTACTGTTGACAAAATGGGCATTGTGCAGCTTCAACCTTACCTTCCAGGGTAACTTCATGGGCAGGTAATAAAAGGTTGGCCACATGAGCAAGGTTTGCATTATCATATCTGGGGAATAAGGAAAAATGTGAGCCTTGCTTTGCAATGTCAGCCAGGTCATAGGGAAATGTCTTGGATACTGTTAAAACAGGCAGAACAGCTTCTTCTCTGGTGCTGACATAGGGGACAGCCACAGGCCATGGGAGATGACATTTCCAGTTGTCTTTCTGTGTGTTGGGTTTGCAGTGGAATGTAGAATGCTTTTCCTTTAAGTCAGCAGCAGGTTTTGGCTCTGTTTCTATGGCTTTCTGTTTACAGCAGTGCATCCAAGGTAGCTGTGTGTGGAATAAGCAGGTCGAATGCTGGTGCTTAATGCTTGGCAAGTCCATTGCTGCTGGGTTACTTTGTCTTGTGCATTGCTCTTGCTTTGCTGTGCAACCAGAACTGGGACAGTGACAGTAACACGCTAGTCACTGAAGAGTGCTGAAGTCTTCAAAGAAGTTTGCTTCTGGAACCCTTCTCTTCCATTGTGGGAAAAAAACTTCAATCTCAGCACCTTTGCCACTAGGCTCAGATGAGTTGGGTGAGGACTGCTGAAGGAGAAAGAACTTTAAAAACCTGGAGGACGGAGATTGTGCTGTAGTAGAAAACCAAGGAAAGACCCATCGGATGTGCCAGGCTGGTAATCTGGACTGAGTTAGCCCAAGAGAATAGTGTTGTTCTTTGGTAGCATGAATTCCTGTGTGCTCACATCAGGCACACATGGTTCCATGGCTCTAGGTTTGAACAGCGATCCTCTATCATATACAGATAGTCTGAACGCTCTGCACGTAACAGAATTCACTTCTTGGTCAAGTCCTGCATCGTCTCTGCTGCCAGGAGACTACCTGAGACTCAGGGACAGTGCAGATCAAGACAGGACAAGAAAAATCATAGACTCATGACAAGTGCAGACAGGAACATCTTCCTAAGTTGCAGAGAGATTTTTCCCTGTCTACATGAATGTTGTCTAGGTAAATTTTATAGCAAATAAAGAATTGCCAAGAAACTATGTAGAGAGCAGTGAAAGCAGAAGATAACACACTTTTTGAGGTATAATGGGCCTGCTAAAGAAATACTGTGGGGTAACAAAGTCTGTATTGGAATCCTGGCTTATCCCAGGCACTTTGCACAGTTGCTGCCATGATAAAGATTCTAATGCAAAATGTAAGGAGATCTGAAGAGGGTGCTGAGGCACTGTCACAGGTTGCCCAGAGAAGCTGTGGCTGCCCCATCCCTGGCAGTGTCCAAGGCCAGGTTGGACAGGGCTTGGAGCAAGCTGCTCTCGTGGAAGGTGTCCCTGCCCGTGGCAGAGGTTGGAACTGGCGGAGTTTTATGGTCCCTTCCAACACAAACCAGTCTGGGATTCTGTGATGCTATGAAATGCCTGATGGTTACACCTCCCACTGCTCCAACCCTGCAACACGCTGAGGCTAGAAGCCCCTGGAGACACCAAGGTCAAAAGAGCTCAGCCCTTTACTGGGAGTGCAGAACTGGTTCTCAGTCTGTTCTTGGGCCTCCCTGATTTTTTCACATGAACTTCCCTGTGGGACTGGTCATTCCCATCAGCCTGCATTGAGATGAGATGGGTACAGCGCTGTTCTGGCTTTGCCTCTGCGAGACCCATTGTGCTCTGCTCGTGACAGGGTTTCTCACAGCCAGTGCCATCATTAAAAGTGCAGAACAAGTTCAGCAGAGAAAACTGCGTGTGTGAAGAAAGAAAAAGGTTCGAAGTGCTTCTCTGGGTGGCTCCTGGGCGGGCCAGTGCCCAGTGTGGCAGCTCTGTCAGAAGCACAGACATAGCTGGGATAGCCCCTGTTGTGTGTGTTCTGGTCCTGCTGCGCTCCTTATGAGAAGGAACTGCTGATCCCGAGAGAGAAATGCTGTGAGCAGCGCTTGTCACCCTACCGGTGCCCTGAGCCCTGGCATGTCAGCTTCTGTTGGCAGAGGTTGCACAGGCAGTAGCTGCAGAGCATGCGGCTGCCCTAGAGCCGGGGCAGTAAATGAGCGCCGCACTTAGCGAAGCACCGGCTGGGAGGACGTGCTGCCTGTACCCTGCGGGGGGCAGCCAAGGGGTGTCCTGGAGCAGAAAGCTTCTTGTCTGCTCTGAATGACTGGAGCCGGGTGTGCATGACTGCAGAGACCGCTTCAGGATCCCAAGAAGAACCTTATGAACCTCCCTGCTCAGCTTCCATGGTTCCTTACTGCTTCACCCCGGTGAAGTGTGAGAGCAGGGAGTGAAGCTGCCGCTGCCCTTTGGGAGCTGTGGCCCAGGCATATGGGTGCTTGTGCTGCCTTGTGGACCACTGGCTGAAGTGGTCATTTGGAAATGTGCTCACAGTTCTGTTCACAAGGGTGGTGCAAGCAGGGTAGTGGTGGGGTAACACCACGGGGTGTAAGCATGAAGTAGGAGGAACCACAGGAAGAGGAAGAAGAGAAAATAAACACAAAAGTGAAAAAAAGAAGAAAAATACCATAGACAAGGGTGAGTGGAAAACCAGAATCCACAGCGTAGAAAGAAACAGCCCCATAGGAAAAAGCTGAGAGGTAGGGAAAAGGTGAGAGCACAGCGTGTGCATGGGAAGAGAGAGGCAGGGATGTGGGAGGAGAAGAGTGCTGGTTCTGGGAAGATTGTTGGTGAAGATCCTAGACAGTGTCTGTGTTGTCACTGAGCCTGGAGAAGAGCTTGTCTTCTAGAAACATCCAGAAACCAGAACGTGGAAGAGGTGTCCCTGCAGCTCTTCTGCTCCATAGATGAAGCTGGCAAGTGTACGCCATGTCACCTACAGTAATAAGATCTGACATGTTGTGATTGTCTGCTCTAAGACTTGAAGGCTGTGCTTGACCGAAGTCTCAAGTACAAGCAGTTCACTGAGTTTATCCCTTTTGGACAAGGACTTGGTTGTTCCATATCTGGAACATATGATCACCGGCACCATCCTGGCAGCAACAGGGATTACGCAGGTCTCACACTGACAGTCACAACACAAACCAAGGCAGGAGCTGTTGCAGAGATGCACCTGAAGGGCTGCAGTTCCTCATGGGCACGGTTGGCAGTAAAACCAAAGACAAGGTTTGGCTTTATGCTGCCAGTCAATGTCAGTGGCAAACTAAGAAGTGATTTGTGTGAGAAACTAAGCCAGTAACTGCAACAGGAAAGGAAAGATACAAAAAGCTGGTAGAACTTGGAGGGAGAAGCCTGGGCTGCTGGAGGGGAGAGCTCTTGGGAGAGGTTTGGAAGGGGTTGGGCTGTGTATACAGCTGGAACACTGCTCATAGAGAACTTGTTCAGTTTTTCTAGCTTGAAAGCCACTTGCATAATCTTCCAGCAAGGGATAAGCAAGAGTGGGAGTGATGCAATCTTAACAGTAACGTTGAACATGTGACTTGGCTGTGAAGGCTCATTGCATGTACAGAGCAGAATAATTCCCACTTAGCTGTAGCACAGGTCTTTGGTCACTCATGTTTGAGGGATTGGGGAATCCTCAGAAGTACAGTTGGGAGCTTAATATAGAATTCTAAAACCATGTTCATAAACCAATAATGATTTTATGTCTATAAACCAATGCTGTTGCTTGAGTGTTGACCCCCCTCAGAGCAAAGCAACCTTGCTGTTTGTGAAGCGTTGTGCAAGTTTGCTGCTCTGTGCTTCAGTGGAGCTCCTGCGTGGCTCTTCCCTTGGATTCTGACTGATTGTCTCCTTTTGGGTCTAATCTTTTATTTAATTTTAATTAACTTCCTGCCAGTGAATGTTCATACGGCTCTGGTTGGGCCTGCCCCAGCATTCCAGCTCTGGAGTCAGGCTGAGATTGCTGAGTGACTTCTACTCTCCTCTTGATTTTTAACGGTTTCTCTTGCCTGCTCTCTTGTAACCTTGTGCTAGTTTTTGATGGTTACAAACCAGCCCAGGCGGAGATGACAAAGGCAGCTGGAAATGATCACCACATGAATTCCGAACCTGAACCTGGTGATTCCGACATGGATGAGGAAGAAGAGCACATAACAAGTGCAGAGCATGGTGCCAGTGAAGGTGAGGTCAGCTGTCCATTGTGGACATGAATTAAATCATATTCATCTGAAGTCTCTTTATAGAAGTGTTTGCCTTTTCCTTTCTAGGCCACAGACCCTCCTTGTGCTCTTTCCTCACTTGTGTACAATGAGGTGATGCCTAGCTGCCTTCTGTACCCATGTATCATTAATGCCTTTTTGGCAGATATAATGGTCCTAGGTAAAGAATCCAGGCCATGGAAAAACTGGCTGCCAGTCAAGGGAACAGCTGTGGGAAGCAGGAATCTAGTGAGCTTCCCTTTACTTCCAGCTGGCACAGGGCTGCCTTGGGAAAGGGAAGGATGGGATTGACAGACTTGGTCCCCAGGCTGTTCCCTATGTGTCTCCCAAACCCACCTCCCTCTTAGCAGTTGGTATAATTGTCACAGAGGAAATTTCACTTGATCCTGATTCCCTCTGAGAACTTTTCTGGTCCAGCCACCCTGGCAGCTTACTGCTGCAGACAGCAGAGCCTTGCATGTTGTACATTAAAGCCGCCCGGCTGCAGTGAGCCACAGGGACAGGGCAGGGTAAGATTCCACTCCACAGTAGCAATGAGGCTGAAAAGAGCAGAAAACCAGAGGTTAAAACTGACTTCAGTCTACTCTGACTGTTGCTTTTCCATTACTTTCCTCCATCCTCTAACAGGCAGAATAGGTCATCTATATCATTTTAAAGTGCTGGTTGTGCACTGTCTTCTACATTGGTACATTCATCCAGTGTGTTCCAAGTGTTTTTCAGGTCAACTGGGAGTCTTTTAATCTTCTTGCTCTACGTAGTCCAAGAACACACAGGCTTTTAGGGTTTGTTGTCTTTCATCCAAGAGGTATATGCAGGAGTCTGGAGGTTCCTTCTCATCTCTGGTCTGTCAGTAATAGTTGTCCTCCCTGTAATTCTTTCTCTGATGAGATTACTTCAGCTGGCAGCAAACAACTGTCTATAGCATTTAATTTCCAAGTCCAGTGGTCTTTGTGTGTTGAAGATCTATGTTTCTGATGTACAGACCAGGGCAGAGAACATGTTGTTCCTGGACTTTGCCCAGTTTGAGAGAGGGTAGCTTGGGAAAGACATTGCTCCTTCCTCCTTGCAGTGGCACAAAACTTCTCAGCTCCTAAAGAATAGGAACCTGCCAGGTTTGTATGGAACACGGGTGCAGCGGTGCAGGTTACTGGGGTGATGGCCAGGGACACATCCTGGAGCACTGGATTCCCAGGGGGTGGGAATCGATCCTGTGCTATTCCCCTGGTGTAATTACAGCACCCGTGGACAGTTCTCCATTCTGCAGGAGCAGCTGAGGATTCTTTCTGTGTGTGCCTATATCACATGAGCAGTTTACACCTATTTCTGCATGTTTGAATGTCACTGTATGTGTAGCTCACACACCTGAGGTCCCAGAGAGGTGGGTCATGGAGAAGGGCGCACAGGCAGGCCCACCAGAGCTGGAGGCTAGTCATGCATCGATGTCTTTGCTTGAGTGAGTTGTGCTAGATGCCAGAGGATCAGCACTGGGAGCACAGCCAGGGCATGGTGGGTGATGAGAAGCAGCACAGCAAGTTTTCTTCTTGTCACCATGCCGCTGTCCCTTCATTGCTTGGGACAGATCACATCTTTAATGGTAACCCCGTAAACAGCCTTCACACTAACACAGTTCTCAGTAAAACTAATGTTTGATTGTTCCCTAATAGCACCAGATGCAGCCTCCTTGGCCGAAGGAGCAAGAACACTTGATGTGCAGAAGGCAGCAAAACAAGTGGTACAAGACGGGCAGACGGAAGGGGAGAAACAAGCACTTGAGGAGGAAGAGGCTGTGGCTGAGGGAGGAGATGCTCGATCCAAAGAGGCAGAAGAAGTGGCACTGGTGGGAGATCTGCTGCCCAAGGAGGACACCGTGGCTGTGCTGCTGGTGGAGAGCCTGGTTGCAGTGCGAGAATCTACACCTGAGGAGAGCACCAGGGCAGAAGGAGATCCCAAAGGACAGGAGACATGGAAGGGAGCGGAGTCTGGGGCAGAGGTGGCACCTGGGGAACAGGAGGGTGTGATGGAGGGGATGGGGAGCCTGGCAGCACGGGGAGGGCAGGAACCTGAGGCCATGCAGGGGGGAGGTTCGGCAGGTCAGAATGTTGTGGAGGTGGTTGAGATGGTATCTGAGGCTGTTCAGGGGGGAGGTTTTGAGGGTCAGGGCGTTGTTGTGAGTGAGATGGTGTCTGAGGCCTTGCAGGATGGAGGTTCTGCAGATGAGAGTGTTGTGATTGAGATGGTGTCTGAGGGTGTTCAGGATGGAGGTTCTGCAGGTCAGGGTGTTGTTGTGAGTGAGGTGGTGAATGAGGTCACGCAGGATGGGCATTCTGCAGGTCAGGGCGTTGTTGTGAGTGAGATGGTGTCTGAGGCCTTGCAGGATGGAGGTTCTGCAGATGAGAGTGTTGTGATTGAGATGGTGTCTGAGGGTGTTCAGGATGGAGGTTCTGCAGGTCAGGGTGTTCTTGTGAGTGAGGTGGTGAATGAGGTCAAGCAGGAGGCAGGTTCTGCAGGTCAGGGTGTTGTGATTGAGATGGTGTCTGAGGGTGTTCAGGAGGGAGGTACTGCAGGTCACGGTGTTGTGATTGAGATGGTGTCTGAGAGTGTTGAAGAGGGAGGGTCTGCAGGTCAGGGTGTTGTGATTGAGATCGAGTCTGAGGGTGTTCAGGGGGGAGCTTCTGGAGGTCAGGGTGTTGTTGTGAGTGAGGTTGTGAATGAGGTCATACAGGAGGGAGGTTCTGCAGGTCAGGCTGTTGTGACTGAGATGGTGTCTGAGGACTTTGAGGAGGGAGGTTCTGAAGGTCAGGGTATTTTGATTGAGATGGTGTCTGAGGGTGTTCAGGAGGGAGGTTCTGCAGGTCAGAGTGTTGTTGTGAGTGAGATGGGGACTGAGGGTGTTCAGGAGAAAGGTTCTGCCCTTCAGGGTGTTGTGCTTGAGATGGTGTCTGAGGGTATTCAGGAGGGAGGTTCTGCAGGTCAGGGTGTTGTGAGTGAGATTGTGTCTGAGGACTTTGAGGAGGGAGGTTCTGCAGGTCAAGGTGTTGTGATTGAGATGGTGTCTGAGGGTGTTCAGGAGGGAGGTTCTGCAGGTCTGGGTGTTGCTGTGCATGAGATGGTGTCTGAGGATATGCAAGAGGAAAGTTCTGCAGATCAGGGTATTGTTGTGAGTGAAATGGTGTCTGAGATCGCACAGGAGAGACAATCTCCAGCTCAGGGTGTTGTTGTGAATGAAATAGTGACAGAGGCACTGAGGGAGGGAGGTTATACATGTCAGGATGTTGTGGAGGTGGGTGAGATGCTGTTTGAGGCAATGCAGAATGGCGGTTCTGCAGGTCTGGGGGTTGCTGTGCATGAGATGCTGTCTGAGGACATGCAGGAGGGAGGTTCTGCAGGTCTGGGTGTTGTTGTGAGTGAGATGGTGTCTGAGATCACGCAGAAGAGTCAATCTCCAGCTCAGGGTGTTGTGAGTGAAATGGTGTTGGAGGCTCTGAGGGAGGGAGGTTATACATGTCAGGGTGTTGTGAGTGAAATGGTGTTGGAGGCTCTGAGGGAGGGAGGTTATACATGTCAGGGTGTTGTGGAGGTTAGTGAGATGGTGTCTGAGGCCTTGCAGGAGGGTGGTTCTGCAGGTCCAGGTGTAGTGGAGGTGGGTGAGATGGTGTCTGATGCTGTGCAGGAGGGAGGTTCTAAAGGTCAGGGTGTTGTAGATATGAGTAAGGTGGTTTCTGAGGTCACGAAGGAGGGAGGTTCTGCAGGTGAGGGGTGTTGCTGTGAGTGACATATTGTCTGAGGCTGTGCAGGAGGGAGCTTCTGCAAGTCAGGGAGTTGTGGAGGTGGGTGAAATGGTGTCTGAGGTCACACAGGAGGAAGGTTGTGCAGTTCAGGGTGCTGCTGTGAGTGAGATGGTGTCTGAGGTCACGCAGGAGGAAGGTTGTGCAGTTCAGGGTGCTGCTGTGAGTGAGATGGTGTCTGAGGTCACACAGGAGGAAGGTACTGCAGTTCAGGGTGCTGCAGTGAGTGAGATGGTGTCTGAGGTCACACAGGGAGGAAGGTTGTGCAGTTCAGGGTGCTGCTGTGAGTGAGATGGTGTCTGAGGTCACGCAGGAGGAAGGTACTGCAGTTCAGGGTGCTGCAGTGAGTGAGATGGTGTCTGAGGTCACACAGGAGGAAGGTTGTGCAGTTCAGGGTGCTGCAGTGAGTGAGATGGTGTCTGAGGTCACGCAGGAGGAAGGTTGTGCAGTTCAGGGTGCTGCTGTGAGTGTGATGGTGTCTGAGGTCACGCAGGAGGAAGGTTGTGCAGTTCAGGGTGCTGCAGTGAGTGTGATGGTGTCTGAGGTCACACAGGAGGAAGGTTGTGCAGTTCAGGGTGCTGCAGTGAGTGAGATGGTGTCTGAGGTCATGCAGGAGGAAGGTAGTGCAGTTCAGGGTGCTGCAGTGAGTGTGATGGTGTCTGAGGTCACGCAGGAGGAAGGTACTGCAGTTCAGGGTGCTGCTGTGAGTGAGATGGTGTCTGAGGTCACACAGGAGGAAGGTTGTGCAGTTCAGGGTGCTGCTGTGAGTGAGATGGTGTCTGAGGTCACGCAGGAGGAAGGTAGCTGCAGTTCAGGGTGCTGCTGTGAGTGTGATGGTGTCTGAGGTCACGCAGGAGGAAGGTTGTGCAGTTCAGGGTGCTGCTGTGAGTGAGATGGTGTCTGAGGTCACGCAGGAGGAAGGTTGTGCAGCTTCAGGGTGCTGCTGTGAGTGTGATGGTGTCTGAGGTCACGCAGGAGGAAGGTTGTGCAGTTCAGGGTGCTGCTGTGAGTGAGATGGTGTCTGAGGTCACACAGGAGGAAGGTTGTGCAGTTCAGGTGCTGCAGTGAGTGAGATGGTGTCTGAGGTCATGCAGGAGGAAGGTTGTGCAGTTCAGGGTGCTGCTGTGAGTGTGATGGTGTCTGAG
>JAQZCJ010000194.1:0-24754 GCA_028858755.1 Ara ararauna
GAAACAAGACTTCTATTGTGCAGCTCTGAAAAAAGATATACCTCTTTTTGGTGGAGCCTCCTCTTTTTTAGCAACTGCAACTTTTTCTTCTGTGATAATTTTCCTGTGTACTTCAGTCACTTGAAAATAATAAGTGTAAGGATATTGAATTGCAATATTTGAAGTAGAGACATAAGTATTTTTCTACTTAATCTGATCTTTTTAAAAAGAAAATGCTAACTAAACTTCAACAACAGACACTGAAGAATGTACAGCCTTAGCGCAAAGATGAGTAAACAGTCAAAACAAAGGGGCGATCCAGACATAAGTTACAGATACTAACAAGCACAAATTCATTTAAGAAAAATAACTAAATAGAAATGCTGCAAGGCCAAACAAAAAAGTTTTCCATGACAATAATATTCACAGTTTGTTTACCTTTGGTTGATGGAGGTTCTTCAACTTCTGTCTCAAAAGTGGGCACCCATTCTTCTGCAGGTTCTTTAAAAAGATTGTGCAACTTTAGAATACTTGATTGATTTCACAAACAGGCATAAGATAAAAGATTAAGTAACATATAAATCTCATCAAGACAACACAGACCACAGGCCACATTGTAGACAAATGGACATAAGAACATGTTTAATGCTGAGGAAATTTGATATGAAAAATATACTTTTTATCAATATTCATATATGTTAAAGATGTCATTCACAGAAAAAAAGGTGCTTTTTGGAACAGGAAAAAAACATTTGTATACCTCTTGGTGGTGGAGCCTCCATTTTTTTAGGCACAGGGACAGGTACTTTCTCTTTAGGAACTAATTTCTTACGAACTTCAGGAACTTTAGAAAAATAAGTAAGATAAGAAGGAAGATAAGAAAGAATATTAAGATGCAATATTTTTCATTCCTTACTATATCACAATGTGCTTTACTGTGTTGACAAACAATACTTGTCACAGTACAGGATGGAATTTGAGACAACCATTCATCTCTGTAAGCACACACTACCCATGTCAACATGTAGAAACAAGACAGCAAAACAACCATATTTTCCTTGAAGATACATCACCCAGATGAGGAACTGATTTGTACCTTTAACTCCTGGAGCTTCCTTGGGGGCAGCTGGAACTTTCGGTTCAGCTCTCCTATGCTTCTCAGGCACTTTAAAAGATTACAGTATGCAGATTTACAGAGAGTAGTAAAACTAGAACAACCACATATTTCCATAATACAAAAACCACAAATGGGGACAAACACATAGTGGCAACGTAACACTCAGAATGATGAAACAACCAATATTTTGTAATGAAAAGAATGTATACCTTTAGTGGGCAGGGCTTCCTCTCTTTTAGGAACAGTTACCCTCTCCTCTGTGTAGTAAGACTCTTCTTCAGTCACTTAAAAAGAGTAAAGTTAAAAAATACTTGTGTTTAAGACCTATTACTGCCTTTATGGCCCTTTTAAGCAACAAAATATTTGTAAAACAAGAATAAGCAGTGTGCTTTGCTAACAGATAACTCTGCTATTAAAAAACCTACATTCAAACCATCCTGCTCCCTCTGAAGACAAAGGAAAAACTCCATGCAACTTAAATGGAACCGAGATTGAGCTGCTATCTTGTATTCCTGTAGCATTTGAAAACCCTCAGTATTTGAAGTACTGGACCAGCACTTTCCATTCCTCTGTCCACTAGTTCACCAATGTTGTAATCTGTCCACTTTCAGAAAACCCCTCTCCCAAATATAAAGAAAATTCCTGGACTAAAGCCACCCCTTAAAAATACTTTCCATGGTGTCAATTTACTCAATGGAAATTGAGTCAATTGATGTATGTTACTGTCCTTCATAGCATTATGATACCACCATTAAACTCCCAGGTGAAAACAATATAGTAATTTTATGATTAAATGGTCTCGGGAACTAAAGTGCACCATGATATTCTGAAGGACTTTTACTTCATCCAAGCAACCTGGTGGAAGAGGAACTTCTAACAGTGAATTTTTGTAAAAATAAATAAATAAATAACCAAATTAAAACAAGCAAAAAACAAACAAACAAAAAACCCACCAAAAAAAAAAAAAAAAAGGAAAAAGGGCTGATAATTCTCAATGTCCAAGAGATACCTCATTATCTTCACTGTATGAATACAGGATTAATTACTAGACTTTTCCAAAGCAAGTAACAGAAATTGTGGGCATTCTTAGCATTAAAATTTATAATATATGAAACATATTTATATAGTTGTAATTTTTTTCTTTATGAATAAAGTAGACATTAATCCACAGTATACTTGGTACAAAATAAAAATTACTTTTTGCTTTTGCCTAGCATTCTTGAACTGTGGTCGTACCTTCAGAAACCTCTTCTCTGTGAATGGAAATAGATACTTCCTCCATTTCTTCTTCAGACCATTCTTCAACTGTTGGTTCTTTAAGGAAAATTACTAGTTTTAGTATTTTTGGTGGATGGATGGATGGATCAATTGATGGATCAATGGATGGAGAAGATTAAGACCAATTCTTACAAGTTCTATATGACGACAGATTTGCACACAATACAGAAAGTGCTATGCACACACACATATGTATGATTGGCTCTAAATATGTTTTCCTGATGCCTCTATTGTGTGCAGTTGTATCTTTCAAATATCTTTCACTGGTCAATTGTCAGTCCATCAGAATACCTTAGCTCCCCAAACTTCCCCATCACAACAGCTGAGGGAAGGGGGGAGCAACAGTCAAAGAATTAAAGGTTGCTCCTTGATCTGGTTATGTGAAAGTAACAAGAGGAACAAGATAAGAAGGGTATGTCAATATTTGAAAGGAAGGCCTGGCATCTGCATTTCAACAATTGTGACTGTATCAGGAAAACATCAACTTGTTCTGGGGCAAAACATTAATTTGCAGGGGACAAAAAGAAATTAACAGTGCACATATCCATCTGAATATATATTGGCATGTTCATATTTTTGATATCTTCCATATCTGCTTTTAAAAATTCACTTATGTTTTTTAATAGAGTATGTAAATTGTCTTGACTGGGTAGTTATTAATGGAATATAAAAATGGCCAAAATGTTGATTTCAGATATGCTGAAGCAGACATATTTGGTATTATGCTAACTTAAAACAATTGAACTCAACCTTCCCTGAGTATGAGAATGCAAGCTAAAATAGCTGGTGAGAAGCTAACATTGGAGAGAGGAACAGTCGTGTTATCTGCAGGGCTACAGAGAGCTTTGTAGGGAGCATGACAAATGGATGGTTACAATCCTAAATGGCAGAGTCTGAACTCAACACTATACATCTGTATTTCTTCTTATGCTTTCATGAGAACCTGATCCCAAGATCACTGTATTCAGTAGTACGGTTTCCATTTGTGTCAATGTGGTGGGATCCTGGCATTCAAGACTGATATGGTAAAAGACACTCAGGAAGCTCTTAACTACCTGCAAATCTGTAAAATGTTCAGCACAAAACTCGTACAAGAAAACTAACATGAAACTTCTATTTTGATCTGATCTTAGAACAATAAACTTGTAGACAAAGCACAAGCTTCTCATTATTGTCTGTTTATAATGTACCTTCAGGTAGTGGGATTTCCTCTGGAATGGGAACAGATATTCTTTCTTCTGTAATAAGAACTCTTTCTTCAAAAGTGGCTTTCCGCTGCACTTCAGGCACTTTGAAAGATAATAATATTAAATGTATTCTTCTCTAATTCCATTGTGAAAGCAATGTTGCCAAATGCTAAATCTAGGTTTCCAAAGAATTGCTTAAGGGTTTTGAGCTTATAACACATAACAGAGATTGAATATTTAGAAATACTATTTTTGTACAAATTGCACAACACATACCACATACTGTAATGATTCATTGTCACTCAATTGGAACAGCAGAACTCACAGATGTACAAATCAATGACAGGTAACAATACAGAACATATAAACAGAAGCTAAGAAATAGCATATTCTTTTCCTCTACTGGAAAGCATACCTTTAGCTGGAGGAGCCTCAACTTTTTTAGGAACAGCAGGAGATACTTTTTCTTTAGGGATAGGTGTCTTAGGAACTGCAGGCACTTAAAAAAAAAGTATTTAGTTTTAGGATCTATAAAGTGCAAAACTGGCAAAAGAATCATGTAAAAGAAATATATTTTCAAAAAAGATTACACATGGACATATTTTGCTTACAAAATACAACAGCTGAGCATGCTGAGACAAGTGCGATGCTCTAAAGACTACAATAAATGATATTACATTGAACAACATTTTACCTTTCGCAGGTGGAGCTTCTTCTACTTTAAGAACACGTGATATTTTTTCTTCTGGAGCTGGTTTCTTAGGTACTTCTGGCACTTAATGAATATGAATTATAACAACATTAAGTAACTAAAATTACAAATGTTTTAAGACTGCATTTATAGCACAGTTATCCACAAAAAATGATACAAAATATACATAGCTAGTGCAAATGAAGTACAACTAAAATCAGCTTTAGTTAACAGTCAAAGCCAAAACTTAACATAAACAAGATGTTTAAGATAACAAGAAAAGAATGTTATTTAAGTGTACCTTTAGGTGGTGGAGCTTCCTCTCTTTTTGGAACAATTTTTTTCTCTGGGACAGCTCTCTTGGGCATCTCTGGCACTTAAAAAAAGATAAAATACAAGATAACTGAATTCTATATTTCAAAGATTTATTGGAGCATTACAGAATTTTATTAATCCATTTACAAGAATATCAAGATACACCACAGAACACATACACTTAACATAGAAAGGTATAAGACAAGAGCAACGTACATTTGACAAAAAAACCCCAACAAAACAAAACACAAAACCAATCAAACAAAAAACCTAAACAAAATGAACAAATCAAACCAGTCTCTGGAAGCCTATCAAAGATTTCTTAACTGAAGGAGGAACTGCTCAAGTATGTTAACTGGCCTTAAAAACTGTTATATATACACAGAGAATTATACATAAAAAAACCCAATTTATAACACAGACTGTACAGGATAAAAAAAAATAAATTTAAGACATATTCAGCAGGAACATGTACACTCTATCACTAAGTATACCTTTGGCACTTGGGGGTTCTTCTTTGGGAACTGGAATGTGTACTTTTTCTTCAGGTACTGGTCTTTTAGGCACCTCAGGAACTTTAAAGGTATTAAAACTTGTTTAAGTAATCTTTCTAAAGCTTTTGAGTTTGTATTAGATGAGAACAGACATAAAAAATACCACACAAAGACTACATTTAGCATAAGCTTATAGGAGAAGTGAATAGTAGTTAAGGAAAACAGTACAATAGTACAGGACTGGTTAAAGCACACATTGAAAAGATGCCGTACCTTTTGCTGGGGGAGCCACTTCCTTTTTAGCAACAGCAACTTTCTTTTCTGGAACAGGTTTCTTAGGGACTTCAGGCACTTTGGAAGACATTGTCAAAGTGAGAGAGCTTTAGTCTTTGGACACCTTATACAGATTTCAGCAATCCAAGATTGCTTTATAGAACATAGTGTCTGGACAAGAGCTGACAACTGCAGCACAACACTATGTACAACCTTTTGGACATACAGTGAACTATATGGAAAAGACACTACGATATAGTACAAAATTCTGATGTCAACATTACTGCACTATCACCTTTCATGGCACTCTGTTGAAGTAAAAACACCATACCATTTTCTGCAAAAGCCATGCAACATAAATACAAACAATGAATGCAAGGCTGTTAGGACAAAAGAAGGGCCAAAGCTGGGATAAATGCAAGCTATAAGCATAAATGAAAAAGTGAAAGTATGGAGATAATGGAAATAATGCAAAATCGAATAATGCATATGGAGATAATGCAAAACCAAAGCCACGTAGTGAGTAAATTCGTAAGTATATGCAAGAAAACATGAAAAATAATATAATGAAAAACAATTGGGGGAGGGGGTTGTTGTGTTTGACTTTTTGTTGTTTTTTTTCTTCAGTTTACTAGTGCAATAGAAATACCTTTAGCTGGTGGAGCTGCTTCTTTTTTAGGAGCAGGAACAGGTTTTCTTTCTTCTGGAACATGCCTCTTAGGTATCTCAGGCACTTTAAAGAGATAGGTGGTGAACACTTAGGAGACGGCAAAAACATTTGGAAGATCACAGTAGGCTACTTTCAACACACTGGATAAGCAAACACTATATGTAAAAAAATATGCTTTTTTGCAAAGAGATACAACATGCTCACCTCAAGAAAGCTATTCAAAGAATTATTTAAAGCAATGGTGAAGAATGACGCTTAGAAATGCAGTAGGGTTTCAACATTTGAAAGTAGAGCCAAAGAGATGGAAAGATCTCAGTACTTATATGCTATTGTTTGGTAAAGAGTGGTACAGGCAGTTAACCTGGAAGTACAGAAAAATGGAGCATATGATGATACAAAGATTTTATTCACCTTCAACATGTGGGATCTCTTGTTCTGTAGAAATTACTTCTTCCTCCTCCTCTTCCTCTTCAACTTCCTTATGTGCTACAATATGAATTTTCAAGAAATTAAATTTGGAAATAGGAAGTATTAATGTTTGCAGTGAATCTGGAAAACTTTTAAGAAGATATTATGTATGTCCAGTATACAAAGGTCACTAAACCACATAAGCTAATATGAAACAAAAAATCTAAAAAACCAACAGCATGTGTAAATCTCACAATGATTTTTTTGTTAATTATAGATTTGAATTATTTTAAAAAATCTTGGATATTGATTAGTCACTTATTCTTAAATCAACCTTTAAATCTACCTTCAACTGGGTAAACAGCTTCAAAGAATCTTTCTTCAACTGTTTTCTCACGCTCTGGTGGCTCTTCAAAGAAAAGCATTTAAACAATATTAAAATAAAATAGTTGAAATGTTGACATTTATTAATCTAAATAAAACTGAGGTTACGTAACACAATGAACAAAGAGAAGCAATACATATTGGAAACAAATATAGATGTGTCTAAATATGTAATTTGCCATATGTAACAAAAGATTAAAAGAAATCTATCAGAATTGAAAGATTGATTTCATTTGGGCGCGCAGATTTTTGAGTTTGTACATACCTGTGACATATGAATACTCTTCTTGTTTGTGAACAGAAACTGACATCTTTTCTTCTGAAACAGTCCATGTTTCTACTGTAGGTACTTTAAAAATAGGATTTTGTTTTAGTAATTTGTATTCTAGATCCACATTAGTGGCAATCAGCATATGAGTTCTTATCAAATCTGTATCTGTATTGCACATTTAAGTCTTAGACATATTTAGACAGTATTTATATTCTAAAATACTGAACACAAAACAAGCATACAAGTATATTTAGTATCTGTTAAAGACTAAGACACAACATCATTAACCTAAAGATATAAAATAAATGCATGCACAGGTTTTTTGAAATTGTGTGTAAAAAGAATGGCAAAGACAGTTCTTCAAGGAAACTGGGGCACTAGGCAAAAGTTATGCTTATTAATGTAAGCATAGGCCAGCAGACAGAAGAAATGAAGAAAAAGCTAAATCACACTGCAATATTCTCTATGTCGCTTAAACAAGAATCAAAAGGCTGGCCACAAACATATTAAAAACAGACTTTATGAAAGACAAAAGCATGGTACACATACTATTTAAACAGTGAGAGTAGTCACAACATGACTAGTACAATAGATCGAGATACATACACACAGGCCCACATATTCACAAGAAGCACAAGAAAACTCAGGGTGCTGCAACTAAAAGATGCTGATCTGTACCTTCTTTTTTCATAACTTTTTCTTCAACGATCATTGGTGTAGGTTTTGGTGGTAGAACTTTCTTGGTAACTGTTGGCATTAAAATTTTATTAGTCATATATTTAGCAAAGATATCATAATTCTAGCACTGATGTTGAAAATACAACAAATGACAAACAATCTAACTCAGTAGCTAAGTTAGGCTCCTTGAAGCCATGCAAAGCATTAGACAGAAAGTAGCAATTTTTTATTGCTACCTTCTAAAGAGGCTGGGTAACTCAGGGCATTTAGTACACAGGTCATAGCCTGACATATACTGAATTGTAGCCAACAGACTCCTGCTGCAGAAAGGGAACTGCTAAACAAGATGAGGTGGACACCAGGGGAATAAGGGTGCACCTCCATTTCATAACTGAAATAAAGGGAATAAAGGTATTTTTATTTCTATTAACCAAGATATCCTGGTAGACAAGTCAAGATAGAAATCTGAGAAAGATGGGGATTTTAACTCTTCAACTTAAAGTGAAAAATACCATTACACCCAGTGCAGTTTTGCACCCACTTCCTTTCTTGAAACATTGGTGGTCTGTATTTAACATTTTTCCCCAAAAATCTTTTCATTTTGCCTTTATAAAATTCAGCAGAAGCTTTTATTACATGTTTCAAAGATGGAAAAATTTATAAGACCCATGATCATATGAAGACAAGGCATATAAAGATCAGCTAAGTAACAATAGCCATGACTTTCATGTAAAATGACAAGGTAGTTAAACAGTAGTTACCCTCAGCCCGTTTGACTTTTTCTTCTGCAACCCTCTGAGTAGTTATCTCCACTTTTTCATCGACAGGTTTCTTGACAACTGTAAGTGATACAAATATATTTATTATTTAAATAATATTGCAAATTATTTTCTGGACACAAACAAGGTATAATGCTATTTTCCTTTTTAGGATGTTATAAACTTTGTGCATCATGCTTGTTCAGCACATCATTCACTGGTGGTGAACTCTTTTGGTAAAAAGGCACTTGTGAAACAAGTGATCAGGCCCTCCCCCGCACCCCCCAAGAGATACACAGTGATCTGAATATACACTTCTCAGAAGCGCAGCATTCACTGGCTCAAAAGCACCACCGAAGCCCAAGGCAAATATAAGGTGGGTAGGAAAGATGAAGAAAGATCAGCTTGATTTTGCCAGCAATTCCTGGTTTGTTTCAACCATCGGTACCACTATTCTCTCTCTGCTCAAAAACATGAGGGCAGAAGAGGAAATATTGCCATAAGCCTTCCTCATGTCCCCATCCAACATAAAGAGACTTTTCTCCTTTTTAAGGAAATGAGAATAACCAACACAGGTCAGCTTGAAAAAAGATGCATGAGAGATCTTAATATGCGTGTTCCTGTTAGTTTTGCAGGAAAGTCATACCTTTATGAACTGTTACTTCTTTCTTTTCCTTCTTTTCAGCTGTAATTGTTGGTGGTTTTCTCTCAGGCACAGGCTTCTTAGGAACTTCAACAACTTTTAAAAGAATAACACTGATGCTGAAAAATGCATTTTCTCAAGGTTTGATACACACAAAAATTACTAGTTGTGCCATTGCAATTTTATGTAAGTTTAAGAGAGTTTTGGAGATCCAGTTGTTGCAGTAAAATTTTCTGCTCATTCCCAGGTTTGATGGTTTCTCATCAGAGCCAAATTCTGTTCCTAGAGGCATACATGTTACTACCACCCCAGATAGTTAAAGTATGCAAGGAATTGTAAGATGCAGCTACTGATATCAAGAAATTAATGTGTGAAACATTTCATCCAAATCAATTTTGTCTAGAATACATGAAAACGAGAAGAAATATCCAAACCAAGTAAAAATGTCACATATCCTTACAAACTACTAACTCATATTAGGTTTTAAAGATTAAGTTTTAAAAGTCCATTGTCAACCAAATTATAGTGCATTGATTTCTATCTGCATTTACAACATGCTATACTAAAGTCCTTGTCTTATTATGAAGTGCCAGCTAAAACTTGGAAACTAATTAAGGTCCAAATGTTGTAAAAAACAAAACAGAACAAAACAAAACTGTCTGGCTCAAAATTTTTGGGCCTTAATAACAAGTATGAGAGAAGAGAAGAAATAAATAGTGTAATTAAAATACCTTCTTCATGAATTACTCGTTTTTCTTCATAAATCACTTCTCTTTCTTCATAAGCTTCTTCCCATTCCTCTTCGCCTTCATCATAGCCTTCTTCCTTGACATAATATTCATGGTCTTCTCCGTAATCTTCTTCCCATTCTTCATAAGGTTCTTTGGGTTCTTCATATATTTCCTTCTTTTCTTTATGAATCTCTTCTCTCCTTGCCATGGATGTTATTTTGATCTCCTTGGGCTTCTCTGGCAGCACCTCAGGAACTTCAAAAAATTATAAAATAGATTATTCATCTCATAGCCTGGAATTTGCAAGGCATATTGGATATTAGCAGTTAATTAAATTATTTCACTTTCACAGTATAAAGAAGTGACTCTTTTCTAAGCAGTCCTAATCAGCCTGGATTTCAAATGTGCTTGTTTTTAACATAAGGACAAAAATAAAACTGCTTTGATTGATTCAAGATAATTTAAAACAAATTGTCTTGTTTTCCTAAGGTAATGTTACAATTTTTAAATTATAAAAAAAAAGGACGTTACCTTTTGGTGGTGAGACTTCTTCAGGACCTTTTTTAACCACCTTTTTGGAGACTTTCTTTAATGGAACCTTTTTTTCTGCTTAAAATAAAAGTTGGTTTTTTTTTTTTAGAATTTAAATTAAAAAACCCCAACCAACTGACAGTCATAATTTAACATGCACACTCTGTCTAAATACTTTATGTATTCTTACCTGGCTTTTTCTCCTCTGGTGGTGGAACAAGAGGTAGAAGAATAGGAATAGGGGCAGCTTATAGGAAAAACAAAACATATAGAATAAAATGAGTAGGATTATTTCCTGTAAATGAAGAAATATCCTAGTGCATCTGCAAAACCTATGCAATGATTCTCTCACAGCATGTTGCGCATTCTGAATGTTTACCATAAGTGGAAGAATATATATTGAATGGAAATCCCCAGTCTACCTTTATTTGAATTCTGACCCTTCTCAGCTTTATTTTCTTTAGTGCCATCACTCTCATATGTTTGCTGATGGTAATTAATCTAAATATAAATCTTTCCCCTCCTGCTGCTACTGAAAGAAATTAATCAAATTATCCTGGAAACGAAACAGAGGAGATTGAACTTCTAAGGGTCATAGTAAACTCTTGAATGTAACAGAAATACATATAATGTTTGAAGTCTATAGGCAAATACCAGAGACTGGGAAGAGATCATTCGCAATAAAAGTATAACCGATTGTACTACTTTAAAAGAATTTTTTTTTTTTTTTTTTCTCCAAAGAATAGTAATTCAGGCAGCTCTTTTTTTAAACCTATCTCTTTAGTAAAAAAAGAAGAAAAGGTGAAAACAAAGATCAGAAAAGGAAATTGGAAATAAGAGGAAGATGGAGTGAACAAGAGACTGATTGGAAAACAAGAAGGAAAAGACACAATCTTTTTAAGAGAGAAGGCTTCATTCTGACCATTATTTGTGTATAGTTTTCTACACAGCAAAACAAGCCAAGCCTTGCTCATATTATATTTGTATCAAAACAATTAACTAGATCTTATCATTGTTTAAGATTTTTCTCTGAGGTTCCCTCTGGCTTGCTGCTTTAGTGCAGATATAAAACAGCACTGTGGAACATGTATGTTAACCTACCTTCAGCTGCTTTTTGAGGTGGAACTGCAACCTTGGCATCAGGAACATCTAGAAAATCAAAATGTTTAATTGAATTAATATAAAAAATAGATTTGAATATGCTATCCCCAAGAATAGTAGCTCATGGTGATTTAATCGTGGTTTTCATAGCAGTAAAAGATTGCAGCCTACTCCTCAAGATTAAGCTAGCGGAGCAATAGAGAATTAATTACATTAATCTTTCCATCTGACTAGACTCTACACTGTTTAATTTTATTTCTAAATAATTCTTGCATAAGTTTTGAGTATTGGGTCTTAAAAACAGTCAGAAAATACCATTGCATGTGTCGTGGACACACACCCAGGACAGTATGTCATAAGGAGATGACTGCTACCCCTTCTGCATCCTTGGTTATATATTTTCAATTGTGCAGAGGATATCAAATCTCCTGATTGGTACCTCTTTATTGTTCTATTCCTCAGTCATTGAAACAAAAATGAACTTTTGTATTTTGAAGAACGTACAAAATTCTACACTGATTTTAAAAAACATTAATATTGCTGATTTTGGAGCTACCAAGGTATTCATTGCCACTATTTATTAGAATAAATAGCTCCTCATATGATGATGAGGAATGTTTTTTCAGGGCCTAGCTTCAACTTACTATAACAAGAAAAAAATGAGTCGAAAATAAAGAATAGAGAAGAGCAAAGCACTAAATCTACGACAGAGTGAAGTCTTGATCTTGTGCCAGTCTTGCTCATCATCTTTACCTGGTGGCTTCAACTCCAGCTTGATTTCTGCAAAAGAATATTAAATTTCTTTTAGGACTATTTGTATTTCCAGAAACATGCTGAAACTCACAAATTTGCAGATATTTATGATCACAAATTTGTTCAGCAAATTCACTAACCTTTGGTTACCAGATAGAGCTCTGCAGTGCTTCTTGCCTCTCCTCTTGGTTCAAGACGAGCAATTACAGAGTATACACCTGCCACAGCCAAGAATGTTTATATTTATGTGCCTTTATCATTAAAAAAACAGACAACAAAATTGCATAAAAGAAAACATCAGCACAAGTATTCCATGCATTTTTACCTTCATCTTCTGCATTAACATTGTGAATTGTCATATAATGACAGCGACCTTCACTTCTGAAGCTGTACTTGGGACTCTCTCTCAGTTCGGTGGGGCCTTTATACCATGTCACGACTGCATCATCAAAAGACACTTCACACTCAAAGGTTGCAGACTGGTGTTCACTCACTACAATGTTCTGTATGCTTTTAGTGAACTGAATTGGTTCTGCTGTTTTTAGAAACAAAAAATACATTAATTGTTATGTATCATCAGGCCATTTAGCTTATCTAATTCCTTCTCATTGTTTTCATAATAATAGCTACATTACAATAAGAGATAGATCTTGAAAAAGTAGAGTAAGAAAAAGGAATTCCATCTTCTTGAAGTCTTCTATGTAAGAATGAAGATTAGAAGACATAAGAATGCAACTACAAGAAGATTGCTGTGCAGATAAATTATACAAGAGAAGTCATTAACGGGATGAAAGATAATGAATAATTAAGAAGAGGAGGTCCAAGGAAAATATAAGATTACCAGAGAAAAATGAAATAAAAGCAAGCATGACTCAGATTGTTTGAGGGCCAGGAGATATTAGTTCTGATGATTTAGTCAAAAATACTAACAGAAATATGACAAATGTCCAAAGAGAAAGGACAGCAAACTTTCTTGTTTAGTCTGTTTCCAAGTTTGGGAATACATTTTTAAGAAATTCCTTTTATTTTCATTTGTTCTATTATAGAACTTCCAGAAGCTGCTTATCACTACCGTAACAAAGAGAATTTATATCTGTTTACAAACCTTCAATGGCCAGATCTGCAGTTGTTTCTAGATTGTCAAGCTTGCAGGTATATTGTCCCTGGTCTTCTGTTCTAACATCCTTGATGATGAGTTTGTGTACTTTGTCAGACACTTGTGTTGAATATCTCCCTCCTATCTTAATGGGTCTCCCATTTCTATACCACTGAGACTTGGCATTTGGGATAGAGAACTGACAGGACAGCGTGCAAGTGCTTCCTTCCTTGAAAGTAGTGTCATGGAGATGCCGCTCAACTGCAGGCTCTATTAGCATGTTAAAACATACATTTTAGCAGGCATCAGACAGTGGAAGAATTAATGTGTAAACTAATTCAAATACATACTTCAAAAGCATACTTACCGATCACAGTTAGCCTGGCACTAGCAATGTGTGGACCACACACTATTCTGAAATTTCCCTGATCTTCAAGTTGGCAGTTCCTGATTCTCAGTATGTGGCGATCACCTTCAATTCTAATTTCATATTTGTCATTGGAGTCCAGCTTCTGAGTTCCCTTGTACCATGAAAGTTTAATTTCTGGATAGTTAATTTTAATCTCACATTCAAAGATAGCATCCTCATCTCTTAAAACCGTCTGATTTTCAATGTCTCTGATCAGAGTAATAGGCTGAAAAATATTAGTTTAAATTAGTTTCAAGTTCCCTGCTATGAGTTTGAATATTTCATAAATTAATCCAAAAATATATTACCTCTGTTTGTGAGAGTCGTTGTTGAATAAAAGCTACAAGTTCATCAAACTCCTGATCTTCTCTTTGAGCTCTTTCTGTAAGCTCAATTTCCTGTAAAAAGGCAGAATATACTAAAAGATTAAAGAATACTAAATGTCAAGCTGTCATGGTTGTCCAGCATAGGGTTAGTTCCTACATCAAATTTTCTGTAACTGTACTGCAACTAGCATTGTCTTCCCATCTTAAAAATTGAAGCCATGTTAGGAAGACTTAGCCAGAAGGCCCACTACTTCTTGGGTTTGAGTGTGCAAGAAATTGAGTACTATCGGTAAAAGATCCAAAGACAAGCCAGAAATTCTTGCACACACAGTAACATCAGATCATGGACAAGAAGTTCATTCAAATGAACCATGTTACTCTTAACAAAGACAGTGTTAAAGTCACACTGTATCTTACCAGTCTATGACTTTCTTCTGCTTGGGTTTGCTTTAGTAACTCAAAGGCTTGCAGGAGGCCACGGAAATCTGTAATTCCATACATGCGAGCATATTTCTCATATTCTTTGGGATCTACATTTTTGAGAAGTTCCAAGATATCAATAGGTTGCTCTTCTTCTCCTTCCTTCCTTTTTGGAGCGCTATTCAAAGCAATGACATAACATAAATATGCAATGTTTCATTCATATAAAGTTGTTCATATAAAGTTATTCAAAGAAAAAATTAATCAGCTTAGAGCTGCACTGTGGAGTGGAATCCTTTAGTTTTGTCTATTCAGGTGTTTCTACTTTTATAAGTTATTCATGTTTAATGAATATAAAAAAATATATCTTGATCTGAGATATATAATAAAAATGTTTCTTCTGTGTTGATGGAAAATTAATCTATAAAATCTTCCCATATACCTTTTTAGTTTTGCCCTGAAATCCCCTTCAACAACTTCTTTCTTTCTTTCTTCAACTTGTAGGTTTACACTCCTCTCAATTTCACCATGTTGGTTAAAAGCTACGCATTTGTACATGCCAGAATCAGTTTTTATTGTGTCCTTTATTTCCAGTTTGGCTTCATCTCCTCTCTGCTGGATTGTAATGCGACCTCCCTGGTTGAGTTGCCTCCATTTTCCCTTCATCCATTTAACATTTGGAATTGGGTCTCCTCCAACTTTTGCAATAAATTTTGCAACAGTTTCTGCAGAAAGATGCAAATAAGGAAGCTAAGTCTTCCCAGCTGTCTATAAGAACAGGCCATAATCTGAAACAAAAGGTACAGGCAAATAGGAGACAATGTTGTTTATGAAAAGAATTCTTACTTTCCATGACTTTGATACTCTGAGGCTCTGACACAAAATAAAGTTTTCCTTCCAATTCTGCTTTCTTAGGTGCTGGTGCAGCTGCTGGTTTTTCTAAAAAAATAGAGTCAAACAATTAAAACAGATGGTTTTGTGTAGTAATTTATGTTCATGCATGATGATGTTTCCAAAAGAATGGTAAAAAAAGAATTAATTACAAAGGTGGAACATAATAGTGTGCAAGAGATAAAAATGCAAAATGTTTTTATGTTGTTTTAATTAACTTGCATTTTACTTTCCAGATGAAACTGAACACTGTGGGCCACATCGTGCTGTTCATTGACTTCCGTGAGGTCATTTATATTCTGCATGGATGCAAATTCATAGATAGATATGCAAATAAGAAGCCTCACTTTCTAAGATAGATCAGTTTTTGGTGAGGTTTCTCTTTTCTGTCTATTTCTGAAGATTTCATCTTTGAAGTTACTTGCATTTTTTCATCAGCGACTGTTAAGTTCTTTTTTTTTTCGTTTGCTCAGTTCTTAGCCCTGTGGCTACCCACATAGTAAATAATGTACTTTTTCTGCATATTACTGAACTTTTACGTCTTTTATGCAATGGTAAGGTGAGACATACATGGAAGGACACATGCTTAGACCATATATGCTTTCAGCTTAAAGTTCTAAATGTAACAGTTCTGAAGCAATCAGCTTCGATGACCACATGCTCAATCAAATCCTTTCTGTATTTTCTTTTAATAAACACCACTGTTCCCATCCTTTCCACAAAATTTGCATGTCCAAGTAATTTCACTCATTTAGCTTGCATTTTTCATAAATTTAGTGTTTAGATTTAGAAACAAAATTCTTAGTCTGATTGGTAAGAATATATTATTGATTTGACCCTGATCTCCCACTGTTTATGTCCTATTTATGTAGTTAATTTTCAAATATACTGTCTTCAAAGATTGTGTAGTTTTGCAAGCAACTAAAATACACTAATTGTTTCAATTAGATTATTGACATTGCTGTTCCACAGAAAATAAAGTGGGATGGATTTTGGTTTAAATTTTTGTCATACAACTTGATCGTCTCCATGTTATTGTACCTTTAACGGTCACTTTAGATTTGCAAGTGTCAGTGCCAGCTGCATTTGAAGCTTTGCATACATATTCTCCTGAATCAGATTTGGTAATTGCAGCAAGTTCTAGAAGAGCTACTCCATTAGCAAAGCTGAAGTTGCATCTGTCTGAAGCTCTTATTTCTCTCCCTGCCTTCAGCCACTGAATCCGGATTGGCTGTGACCCTTGGACATGGCAGCTGAGTTGTACGGTATCACCTTCCTCTGCTGCTGCTGATTGAAGAGGCTGGTCAAAAACTGGAGGCTTTTTGGGTTCTGGAATACGAAAATGCTTGAGTGAATACTCAAGGGAGGAAAATAAGATTAAGAATGCAAGAGAAAAAGAGACACATGTGATTCTTAAGAAGACAATTGCAAAGAATGAAGAAGGATAAACAGAAGTCTGAGAACATCAATCATAGTGTTAGAAAATGGAATAAGTACCAAGACAGTATGTTTTCTATGCAAATATGCAAGAAATATCTTTACTCCACACAGCAAGGACATTCACATGCAAAAAAACACTATAAGAATTAAAACACTGCTATTAGGCTGCAAAACTATGTAAGCACCTTTAAAAAAAAAAATATGCGAACTCCTGCAATAGTATTATGATGAAGTGCCATGCTGCTATAACACACTGTCAAGGCTGCACAAGTTTAGGTGTAAATGCACAGAAAAACTGTTTTTCCATGAAAAGAGGATGATTAAAAATTCAACAGGAATGTTGCAGATTTCAATGTTCAATTTAGATCAGTCATAGCAAATAGTGAAGAAAAAACCCCTCCTTGAAAAATATTGTTTTATTTTAATAAAAAAAATTAGAATTCATTGATTTTGTCGTTTAACTCAGTTTAGTCTGTCCATCTCAGGACAAATTACTGCTAGACAAATTAAGGTAAGTAAAACCAGCTCACAAGATAGAAGCTGTATGTTTTCAGCTAACATGCAAAAAAGAAAAGTAAGAAGCAAAGTAAAATAAGACTTCAACTAACCTCTGATAACAACAGAAGACGTACACAACACGCTTCCTGCTTCATTGGACACTTTACAGGTATATAAACCAGCATCTGATTGCTCTACACACTTTATATGCAAAATTAAGGTGTTGTTTTTGAAAGATATTTCACAATGAGGGCTTGAATGAACTTCCTGATTGTTTTTATACCAAGCAACAGTCAAAGGCTGAGAGCCGGCAACATGGCCCTCAAGTTTAAGTTCATTCCCTTCTGTTTCTTCTACTGCTTCAGACAGTTTCTTAGTGAAAGTAGGTGGAGATTTTCGTTCTGTAAAAAAAAAAAAAAAAAAAAGAAATAAAAAAGAACAAAATTAACAAAATTCTATGAATCAAATGGAAATGGAAAATTCTAAAGAAAATGTTTCAAGAAAAAAGAATTTCAACATTGGGTAATTAATACTTGCTCTCATTTAAACTGGATATTTGGGGTTTTTTTAAGTGAAAGCATGCTAAGATAAACAGCATGTGTCTTGCTTTTACAGTCACTGTCATAGTTGATTTTCCTATTTGGAAAAAAAAAATCCTCTTACATTTTTATGTCAAATGCCATAAAGCCCCCAAGATTTTTGTCAAGTTCTCAAGAAAGAAATAGGCAAAAGCCTATAAAGAAACTAGTCCAAAGAAAATATTCATTCATTTCTCCTCCCATCATCGCTGGTGACCAATCCTAACCCTCTTCAGAGACACATAGGCACCTTCATGTACTTTCAAGCTATATCTCAAAAGTTTTTCTCAAAGTTATCTTGCAGCAATAAAGCTAACTTCTTTTATAATTAAAGACAGAAAAACGTTTGCACAAAAATGTACACACAATGTATTATCTATTCAATACCTTTAACAGTCAGCTGAGCTGTGCAAGAGTCCTTTCCAACTTCATTGCTAGCATAGCATGTATACTGTCCAGAGTCTCCCCTCTCAACTCGTAAGATCGTCAAGTGGGCTGTGTTGTCTACATAACTGATTTGGTAGTTTCTTCCTGTTCTAATCTCTTGGTTATCTTTTGCCCAAGTGACTTTAATAGGCTGAGTTCCAGAGATGTGACACTCAAAGTCAGCACCTTCTCCAATAATACCATCCACAGGTGTAATTGGGATGTCAAAATGTGGAAGAGTCTTCCCTTCTGAAGAGTGAAATAAATAAAAAGGCATCAGTTTAAAATCCTGATTTGCTTTAAACCTGTGTGAAATAAATATAATTCGTACAATATTAAATCCATACATAAATTTAGTTTTGAGATATTTCCATTAAATATTTCATAGCCCACTGACCTGTAAGGATAAGCCTGCCACTAGAAGAAGCTGTCCCAATTGCATTTGTAGCTGTGCAGGTATATTGCCCCATAAGGCTCCTATCTGTTTTCAAAATCTGAAGAGTTGCTACGTTATCTACGAAGGATGTATGAACATTGTAGTCCTCTTTTACACGTACACCGTCTTTAAACCAAGATACTTCTATAGGTTCTGAACCAGCAATGCCACAATCAAACGTAACTGGTAAGCCAACAGTTTCATGGACATCTCTTAATTTTCGTGTAAAAGAAGGAGGAAGTTTACGCTCTGTAAGAAAACAGGTATTGTACAGTGAAGGCTTTCAGAAGATATGCACCTATTGTTGTACTCAACAATAATCACTGGTTAATATACTGTAGGGTACACTGGACTTTCACTTATAACTTCCGATTAAAAATTTTATTCAGCATATTATTTATTTGGAACCTGACGTGAAAAGAGCACTGTGCATATGTTTGCAGTGAAATGTATAACCATTCTGCCATCAGCTGCACCCAGTGACCCTATTAAAACCTCAGGACTGCTAATGGTAGAAACAATCAAAGAAATATCCTCAATGGAAAAGGAAGATGCAGAAGCTTGTATCCATACAGAAGAGCTGTAGGGATCAATGAGACACACATTTTGATTAGCTTCACTGGTAGACTTCTGTTAAGAGAAGATAGTAAAGCAGTGACAAGCCAGGTCAAGAAACCGTAAGGCATTTAACAGAGAAAAGGTAATCCTTGGGTTGGTTGTTTGTTCTTTTGAAATAGCAAACATACTTAAGAAAAATACACCATTTTCGTATGTTTTTAAACTAAATATTCACCTTGAACTGTCAGCAAAGATGATGAAGCAGCCTCACCAACAGCATTTTCTACTTTGCAGATGTAGTCCCCACTGTCACTACTATCTACCTGGCTGAAAACTAGAGTGGCAACTTGGTTTTTAAAGTGCATTTTCATAGTAGAAGTTCCTCTCAGCTTTGTATCGCCTTTGTACCATGATACCATCATTTCTGGTGTTCCAGCAACCTGGCACTGTAAGGATGCAGAATCCCCAACAGTCACCTGCACTGGCTCCAAGGGTGTAACGAAGTAAGGTGGTTCTGAAGAACAAATATACACCATTAGCACAAAAAGGTATTGCATAATGACCATCAGTAGTTCAAATAACACTTGATGAAATGATGGTGGCTTGACGTACCTAGTATTGTGATTGCACCATGACAATTATCTTGTCCAGAGTCATTTTCAATATGACAAGAGTATTGCCCCTGATCTTCTAGTTTGCTATTAGGTATTTCCAGTATGGCAGATGTTTCTGTAGTGGTGACGCTACACCTTTCAGAGTGCATTATTTTTACTCCATTTTTCTTCCATGTCACTGAAATCGGTGGAGTCCCCGCATATGTGCATTCCAAGATTAAATTTTTTCCTTTCTCTACACTTAAATCATTCACCTTCTTCACAAATTTGGCTGGTTCTATAATGAACAATGGGAAGAAAACAAATTTAATAAAGCAAAGAGATCATTTTTAGAAGCATAAGAAATAGAAGTCTGGACAAACCTTTGACAAAAAGATGTGTTGTGCAAGAAATGTTCCCTGCTTCGTTAGAGACCTGGCAAGTGTAGTCTCCACTCTGTAGCGGATGTACATCAAATAGCTCCAGTTCTGCAACTGAATCTTGCAAGGTGATATTGCATCTGTGTCCTGGTGCTAGCTCAACGCTACCTCTAAACCATTTAACTTCCAATGGAGAGGAGCCTTTTATGATACTCGTAAAGGTTATGTTTGCCCCAGATAAAACATTCAGTGGTTCCGGTTTCTTCACAAAAGATGGTGGTTCTAAGCATGCAAATAAAACAAGAGAAGTACATTTCAACTTCTGACGAAGAGCATGATAATAAGAAATATGTACAAAGAATTAAGTCTTTTTGAAAATATATTTTTGCCTTCTGACTCTGGCTTCTTATTGATACTGACCTCTAACAGTCAAAAATGCGCTGCATTCATCAGACCCAGCTACGTTACTAGCTGTGCACAAATAAGTTCCCATATCAGATTCCTGAAGTCCATTCACTTTCAGAGAACAGGTATTGTCTGTAAGAGTAGCCTGATACTTGTCTCCGCTGATAATCTCCTCTCCGTCATGAAACCAGGAAACAAGAATAGGCGGTGACCCATAAACTTTGCACTCCAGTACAGCAGAAGAACCCAGCTGACCATATGTTTCTTTCAGTTTTCTTGTGAAAGAAGGAGGTATAATACGATCTGCATTTTTTTTAATTAAAAAAAAAAATACCATACAGGAGCTTAAAATGCAGAAAGTTTCCCATGCATAATAAAATCAGTGAAATTTCTTTGATATATCTGCTTAAGCAATCTGTTCCTACACACCTAAGTCATCGACAAAAAGATAGTTGATGGTTAAGGATATGTTGGAACTTTCATTCACACTTTTGAGGGACACCTTTTATTTTTGGATTTCTTTTTCATAAGAAATATTGCACCAGCTGTCCAAGAAGACATGTAGACTAAAGCCAAAGAAATGAAGCCTTTGCAACAACTGCCCCTCAGAGGTTAGATAGGCATCCATTCTTCATGTCCATCAAAGTGGCATGCCAAGTACTCCTAAGATCACACAAGTGATAAGTCTCTCAGGCTGCCTGTCTTGAGAATCAGTTTGCTATCTGAAGGTGTTATAAAAGAACTGTAGGATCAGATGTGACTCAAAAAGAATAGTCAACTAACCTGAGACGTGCACTGAAGCTGTGCAGCTGCTTTTACCAACACTGTTTTCCACCTCAAAGGTATATTCTCCACTGTCTTCTAGTCTTGCATTAAGAATCTTAAGCCCAGATACTTTATTGAAGAAACTGATTTTATATTTATGGTCAGTGGACAGCTCATTCCCATCCTTAAACCACCTAGCAGTAAGCTCTGGTGTGCCATCTACTGTGCATTCCAGAGTACACGAGTCTCCTGCTGTAACTTTGACTGGGCCTGGCTTCTCAACAATGACTGCAGGTTCTGCAACGAGATGCAAGTCACAAATATTTTAAAAACAACAATGCAATAATTATTAGTATTGTAAAACTTGAAATTTTAAAGCATAGTAAACTACATTTTTTTTTAATCTCATGCTACCAACCTAGAACTCTCAGTGTGGCAAAGCATTCCTGAACTCCAGCATCATTTTTTATCTGACAAATGTATTTCCCAGCATTGGCTGGTTCTGCATTTCCAATCCGCATAGTTGCAATGTTTTCTGAATAGGAAATCCAAAGATTATCACTTTCTCTGATGATTTCCCCTTTGTCTTTTAGCCACAGAACAGAAATGGGCAGTGATCCTTCTACTGCAGTCTGTAGTTCAATAGACTCCCCAACTACAACAGTGAGATCACTCAGCTTCTTCACAAAGGTTGGTGGTGCTATTTAAGAGAAGATATTTAACAGTAAAAAAAAACATGCCAGTAGTGGCAAAGTAGGAGGAAAATGACAGGAACAATGCAATGCCAAGAAGATGCCAATCTTTATACAAACCTCTTAGTGTCACAGAGCCAATACAGGAGTCACTTCCCACATCATTTACAGCTTTACAGTGATATTCACCAACATCTGCAGTATCCACACTGAGAACGTGAATACTAGCTAGGTAGTTCTCAGACATGACTTTATACTTCTTGCTGCTCCGAATTTCTCGTTTGTCTTTATACCACGAAATCTGGAACGGAGGAGTGCCCTGAAGCTCACATTCTAGGTGAATATCAGACCCTTTCAAGGTCTCGACTGGATGGGGCTTCTTGGTAAAAATGGGGGGTGCTGGAAAAAAAAGTGTGGGGGGGGTAAATTTTGTGTTATTTGAGTGAAGGAGATTAAAGAGGACAAAGTATTCAAGTAGCCATTCTGATGCTAAACAGAAAAGACAAACCATAATTAAGATAGACATCCCACAGTATAACAAGCAGACAAAAGATTTGCCCTCTATTCAGACAGGTTTTTTCCTCTCTGACTAAAGAAAGAGGGATTTAAGAGCTTTTCGAAAAAGGACTCATAGAGATAGAAAGGTAAGGAAAGAACTGTGTTTCTGACCTTTTACTTTCAGTGAGGTACTGGTGCTTGCACTACCCGCTGGATTGTGAGCTTCACAAGTGTAGTCATCGCTGTCTTCAACACTGAGGTTGTACATTTCAATGACTGCCACTGAATCCACAAAGGACATTCTGTATTTTTCACTGGGATGGATCTCAGTTTCACCTTTGTACCAGGTGACTTTGATTTCCGGAGATCCACCTATTTTGCATTCATACTTAGTGGAATCATGCTGTTTCACAAGTCTTGAGGAGTCTAGCTTCTTAATAAACCTTGGTGGTTCTGGAAAGCCAAAAGTGGAGATGTTGCTTTAAACTGCACTGATTCTTTGAATAAGCAGGGAAATATGTAAGAGAAAATGTAAACTTTCTGGACTTATGCAAACATTTTAATTTTGTAATTGCTACATTTTTTTAGGATTATTTTAAGTTTCTTTTATTTATGAAGCAAACTAGTTCTCTATATGCATTTCAGCTAGTTTCTTCTTACTTTTTTGTCCCACTCTACTTCTCCCATGTATTCAGTACAGATAACTGATGTGTGGTTTTCTTTAAGTAATTTCCTCTAACAATTCATGAGTACTCAAAATGAGTACTCCTAACTGTTCAGCCAAGAGATATTATTAAAAGCATTTATGCTGAGCATTATAGCAACTGCTTCATATCTTAAAATGTCGTTAACAACTGATTAATAACAACAATAATTTATTGAACAACAGTCAATAAATGTACCTGCATTATTACATTACACAAATTTATGGCAAAGCCAAACATAAAGGTTCATATAAGGAACAGACGTCAATGAGATTAGGTAGCAAACAATATAGGTTTAAAATAATCATGCTGGGAAGAATTGTGAGATGGTTGGTATTAAAGAAATTAGCGTTAAAGGTCCTATGACTGAAAAGTAAACCATTTTTTCTGTAAGGAGATAAAGAAGTGGAGGTTTGACACTTTTCATCAAAAGTACAGTACGCATGATTCAGAATCACAAGACTGAATGCTCATAGATCAAAGATATAACTAGTAAACCCATGAGGTGGTAATGTGGGCACAACAAACAAATCTCCAAACATCTCTGCAAAACAGGATGAAGTGCCTCTTTGTGCATCTGTCTGTAAAGTGTAGGAAGAATATCTATTTTACTGTGGGTTACTTCAACCTCTGTGACATTTGCAGAACATCCTATGTTGTTAGTAACAAAACTTCCTTAGAGTTTCTAAAAATAGAAATGATGGTTTGTTTAGATAAGGACTCTTGTAACCATTATATTATATTATCAGATTTCACTTTGGCAAAGAAGTGATTATCTATTTGCATACTGACAGTTGATGAGTAGTCACAGTCCAATTACATTCCTTACCAAAAATGGGGATATATCACCAAAAATGTGGGTATACAAGTTAGTAAGGTATATACTTAGAATGTAAAGCAGTTTTTATAACTTAAAGCAATTGCTAAAACTACAGAGTGAGAATTTTAGATGTTTAAGTGTGAAAATTAGTAAAACTCTGGGAAATTGCCAAGGTCACTCAAACAAAAGAACTTAATTCTACAAACAAAAAGGTGTGTGTTATACAAATGAGACAGCATCTGCTCAAATTAAACACACACAAATCAATACACAAAAGAGCTTTCTCTTCCAAGTTTTTTAGAAAATGGCTGCCAAACAATGAATATCATTAATTTTACAACCCTGGGGAAACTGTACAAATTCTAAAGGATTAAAGTGAGTGTCAGTGTAAGTTCAGGATCAAAAAAGAAAATAATAATTGTGGAGGGAAAAAAAAAATCAGGACTTTATGAATAAAGAGCTGAAGAGTAAGAAAACATCTAAGGTCAAGATCTTAAGTGCTCACCATTTCGCTCACCATCCCACTCGCCTGCCCGCGCAAACTGCCACGCAAACTG